>JAKCPI010005336.1:0-123604 GCA_023213315.1 Euborellia annulipes | reverse complement strand
TATTAAAATCGAATGAAAAATCAATTTTAGGGGGGCCAGGGGGGTGATTTGACTTTCTGAGGTCTAAAATACCATTTTTCAATTATTTACACCCTAAGAAAGCAAGATTTTAAATTTTATTAAAATCGAATGAAAAATAAATTTCAGGGGGGACAGGGGGGTGATTTGACTTTCTGAGGTCAAAAATACCATTTTTCAATTATTTACACCCTAAGAAAGCAAGATTTTAAATTTTATTAAAATCGAATGAAAAATAAATTTCAGGGGGGACAGGGGGGTGATTTGACTTTCTGAGGTCTAAAATACCATTTTTCAATTATTTACACCCTAAGAAAGCCACATTTTAAATTTTATTAAAATCGAATGAAAAATTAAAAAAAAAAAAATTAGGGGGGGGGGGGTGGGGGCGCAGAGCGGAAAAATCTTTTCAAATGTCGAATTGTTAGGGGGAGGAAGAGTTTTTATTTTTCATTTTAAAGATTTGATAAATATATTTTTCGTAAAGCGAGTTAGATCCTGTTTTCCAATGCTTTGCTATGGGGTAATTGATAACCCCCAAAAAGGGGGGTTCCCTACCCCTAATTCGATATAATGATAGCCTAAAACCACCCCCGGAAAATTCCCTACCCCTTAAAAAAAAACTCCATGAAAATCGGTCCAGTAGTTTCGGAGTCTATGCGTTACAAACAGACAGACAGACAGACAGACAGACAGACAGACAGACAGACAGACAGACAGAGATTGTCTTTTATATAATAGTATAGAAAAGATAATATAGATTAATATCCAATGAATATCTCGATTCGGACTTGACCAGTCATTCGTTAGATATATTTAAAAATATTTTGTATATTAATTTTTTGGGGGTCCAGACTTCCCTGATCCCCGAAGATCAGACCAAGAGGTATGTACCCTTGCTGATAAAATAACACTCACAGTCTTGTTAGATAAAATAACGGGCTGACATATGAGAATTTTTTTTCTAAAGATTTCTCACTTCAATTCTCTCGGTAGAGAAATGCGCTGCCACTGCAGGCAAATATAAGGAACTGTGAGTATTTGTTGTCTGCTGCATAGGGAACCGATAACACCGGTGATCCGGATAGGCTGCGGGTCCTGGGTTCGATACCCGGAGGTCATGAGACGTTTGAAAATAATCACAAAATGTTCTTAAATATATCTAGTGAATGACAGTTCCGAATCGAGGATTCATTATCTCGAAAATTGTTTAATTAATTATAATATTTATTAGATAATATAATATTTTAATCAAAGGAAGACACGTTAATTAAGGGTGATCCTGAGAAAATAACAATTTTTTTATTTTAACAAAATTCATTCATTTCCCCCAATTTTAAATAATTAGCTTTTTGTTTCAGAAATGCACCTGATTGTTGATCCATGACTCTAACTCAACTCAAAGCCTCTTACAGCATTCGGTGAGGAATATTTCTATTTAATTTCATATTAAAAATTTGGACATGTATTATTAATTTAAATATTATTTTTTTAATATTTAAATAAAATCTATTAAAATAAAAAGGTTTGCAAAAAATTGCTCACACGAGTCCATATTTCAATTAAATATTTTCTAATTCACTTAATAAATAAAACCCCAAGTGCAGAGAAAGGATTCAGAAATTGATGAGAGGGAATAAGCTCCTAAAAAACGAAGAATATTCTACTCTTAAAAAATAAATTCAATTCCTGAGCTTCGAGACTCACCCTGAATCAAGAGAATGAACATTTATTATTTTTAAACCTTGAATCCGGTCAAAAGTGAGCCTGTATTATTTTTTATAACAGTGAGGGGGTAGTTTTTAATTATAAATTAAATAGGCCTACTCACAAAATCAGACGTCTTCACAAAGTCTCTTTCGACTCGTTGACAAATGCTGCTTCCTTTATCACGATATAATCTTGTTTTGTCGGCTTGATTTTTTGACAATTAACTTCATATGATTCCTCCAGCAAATGATCCATTAATTATCGCGAATTTTCCACTCTACATCTACATTTCCGACCAGTGCGTTGTACCTTTTGAACCTGGAAAGTAGAAAAGAGAAACAAATTTAAAAAAGTGTTTATTTTATTAAATATTAATATTAGTAAAGAGAGATTTGACTAAACTTTTATGTTAATAGATGAAATTTGCTATGAAGACCCTATTAATATTTATATTATTATTATTTTAAAAAATATAATAGTTATTTATATTATCCAGATTAAGAATGAACGAAATAAATTCAAGGCATTCTAAACAAAAAAGCTTTTTTTCTAAAAAAATTTAAATAACTCTTGTATTTGGACTTCAATAATATCTATTATCAAATAAATTGAAAAATATAATTATTCCCATACTATGAAAAAATATAAATATTTAAGTCATATTTGAAAGAGGATAGAAATTATAGTAGATCTGCTGGCTGGTTTTATTTCTTCATACCTCTAAAATTTAAGACACCTTGACTTAATTCCTTAGATGCTTTTCATGTCTTTTCTAAATTCCTTGATATTCCCAAACCAAAGTGTTGAGCTTGCTGATGTCTTTATTAAGTCTAAAACAAATCAAGAAGAAAAACAATTAGACATAACAACAAATTTTCAACTTAATTTCTTTCCAATATTAATATTCCAAAACAATTTAATATCTCTCATTATTCAGAAAATTTGCTTATCATTTTTCACTTTACTTTTTCTTTTAGACATTCAACTTATTTCATACCATTAGCTCTTAAGTAGAGTGCTTAAAAGATGAAAAGTTAATAAAATTGATTAAAACGAATATATATATATATATAAATAATGTCAACTAGGAAAATAATGAATATTCACTAAAAATCCAAATAGCATAGAATCCCACCCATATATATATATATTGATAATAAGATTATATTCAATAAATATATGATTTAAAACGGTTATTTAGCTAAAATTAAATGAAAAAAAGAATGGAGAAAATTTAAGCAGTATTCGGATAAAATAAATAAAAAGAATTTTCTTTTCTGACTTTAATTGTGTTCACTCATCAGAAAATTGAGTTCAATTTATCATTATTTAAAAAATCAACGAGCAAGTTCATCTAACACTCAATTTTTCTCCTTTCTTCTCAAGTTCAATGAAATATAAAATTAAAAAAAACTCACCAGTTATCTTCAAGAGAAGAAATAATGCAACGATGCATTTTGACAGGTAAAACTTGTGATGAAATCCTGAAAAAAATAAAAAATTATTAAATTAAAAATAAAAATGCTTGTTTGGTTATTAATAATTAAATATAGAGATCAAAGTAATGAATATATTTTTAAAAACATATTAAATTTATTAAAATTAAAGGGATCACAAAGATATTTAAATAAACTCACCAGTTATCCTCAAGAGAATAAATATTGCAACGATGCATTCTGACAGGTAAAAATTGTGATGAAATCCTAAAAAAAAATGTATTAATTTAAAAATATAAATGTTTGTTTGGTTTTTAATAATTATATATAGAGATCAAAGTAATTAATATATTAAAACAAAAATATAAAATTTATTAAAATTAAAAAAATATTGACAGGGAACACATATATCTGATAAGCTGGTAGTTGAACTGATATAATGAATTGGTTAATAAATTTCTATTCTTTTAATATTTAAAATGAATTTAATATGAATATAAAATGATTAAAAAAAGGAGAAATTAAATGTTCATAGAGGAAACCTAACCTGGGAATTTAAGATGATAGTTGCGAATATATTTATTATCTGATTGAATTTATTAGAAAAATGTATTCTAAATATATAAAGGGACCAATTATATAAAAAATTAATAAATTACTGACCTTAATAAAATGAAAATAGTTGAAATTATATATCCTGTTGACACTTGACGGCCAATATCGAAAATAGTGAAGATAGGAAAAAGAGATGAGACACACAGCACTGACACTCCATATAAAGATTGGTTCAATTACTAGTTGAAGACAAAACATAAAAAATAATAAATAAAAATAATAAAATATTAATTTATTTTAGCATTCTAGAATTTAAAGTAAAAATATATCAGAATATATAAAAATAAAGTAAAAGTAAGAAAAGCAGAGGAGAATTGTGATATAAAAGTTGGTTCAATTACTTGTTGCAATATAGTCAAATAAAAAAAAAAAACATATAATAATTACACACTGTGTTTAATCTGCATACGGGTTGATTAAATAAATTTTTGATACAAAGTTTGGGCCTATCCATTAAAATCTAGACATGGAATTTTTGACATGATCGCAATACTTTCTCATTTTATATTTCAGAATTTTTTGCTAACTTCACATCAGGGAATAAACACATCTAATAAAAATAAAACTTGATATTTATATTCGGATTAATAATAATTTTTAAATTATTAAAATAAAATAAATACATTTTTAATAAAAATGATTAAATAAAAGGAATTTTTTTTTTTAATTTTTGTTTTTTTCAAGAAAATTGATTTCTCTGGATCGTGGGATAGCTTTTTTTTTTTTTGTTTGTTTCTAAATTGTTTCTAACTTGCTATTATTCCAGTACTGAATAGTTTTATCGAGATATAATCTTAAAAAAATAAATCTAATTTTTTTAAATAAGAAAATTATTTCAAAAAATATAGAATCTTTGATAATGTCATCGCTTTTAGAAAATTATGAACAACAATATGCTATTTTGACTGCTGATATAACCTCTAAGATAGGAAAAATTAATTCTTCGCCAGGTATGATATAAAAACATATTTATTTTCAAAATAACCGACAACTAAAACTAAAAGTTTCTTTTTCTTGATTTTCAATTAAAAATGTCTGTGTTTTAAAATTTTAATTATTCCTCTTCTTTATATTTAAATCAAAAAAATTAATTTATTTTTCATACCATATTTTATTATTTAATTTCTTTATTATGTGATTAATTCCATTTTTATATTATATTAATCAAAACTCACATTTGATTTTAATTAAATATTATTAATTCATTTAAATTTATTTTATTCTTGAACTTTGAGATGTGATTTGTTGGTTTTATTCGTTGAAACAATTTCTAGGGCATCATCATTTTTTTACTTTATTTTCTTATATAAAAATATGTATATTAAACTTAGAAAATTAGATCTATAATACATGTTCTAAATAAATCATCTTTAGGGTTATATTAAGTCGAAATGTCATTTATTTCATATCATATACCTACAGTGTGAGTTCTAAAGTTAATGCCCACCCTACATGTGATTGGTTTTATAAATGAAGGAAATCTTATTGGAAATTTTATATATTTGAATCACACAAATTTTTATTAAAAATTTCCCTTATTATTTAAAAAAACAATGAAATAATCACATATAGAATGATGGGCTTCAACTGTCTCTCACTATAAATATATAGACTATATATATTTTGAAAGTCTTTCGTGACTTGGTGTTTGTGAAGATAAATTAAGATAAAATTTTCTCGGGTCCAGCCGCGTTGGTTGTGAAATTTACTCAATGTTTCGGCTCTCCTTTTGGTTTTAACTCAGAAAATTTATACTCACATATATATATATTCTATAATAAAAAATCATTTCATTTTATTAAATAAATAAAATTCACTTTTTTCAGTTGTAATTTTATTTATTTTTTATTATTTTTTTTTTTATTTAGAAGATCGAGTATTTTTAAATAATGATATTGAAAAAAATCTTGAAGAAGTTCAAGAGCTGGTAATTATTATTTTGATATTATTTTTATATAAAATAATTTTTACTTAATTAATAATTTCGATTTGATTTGCTTTAGTTGGAACAAATGGAATTAGAAGTTCGCGAAGCTCAACTTCCAGCAAGATCTCGTTTAAAAATGAGAGTAGATAGTTATCGTGCAGAACTTGGACGTTTGCAAAAGGAATGGAAAAAGATGCAAACTCCTAACTATTCAGATGGTATCTATTTTAATTCTCTTGATCGTTTCATAACAATAGAATTACAAATTAATATGTTTAATGTATGAATGTTTTTACAATTCACGGACTTGGTACGAGATAAAAACCCTTCAATTAATAATTTAATTATTTTATGGAATGCAATATTAATTCATGTTTCGGCAGCTGAGATCTAGATTTAAGACGCTTTGTGAGTGTATCTAAACTTTTCCTGTAGAAAGTCAGTCAAACGCTACTAATGGATGACACTTAAGTGTCGAAATGCGCATAAAATGGTTTATAATTAATTAATTGAATTTCATTTTACAAAATATTTCAACGACCTAAAGTTTAAATTCTAACTCTAATTACTTTTTTGGCATTAAATTGAGCCGAAATTACATCCATTGCTATAAAACTTTTTTTCGTAATAAAAGATATTCTTTCAAAATTATGCTCCCTGTAGAAAATATTGTCTGAATGAGAGCATGTTTGAGTGGAGATAGGCGGAAACGTCCAAGGACCACCTGTATATATATATAGGATGATAGACCTAGTAAATAAAATTTTATTAACCCGTTTAAAATTCCTCATATTTATTATTTTTCTCTCATTTGATTTAAATATTTTAAGGGAGTTTAATCGGTTAATTATTTTAGGGAATTTTCATAACGATGATCTCGTTACTGGAGTTGTTTTGGATCAAGAACAAAAACTTCGTCTGCTTGATAATTCAGAAACTATTGAAAGAACAGGACAAAATATCAACACGGGTTATCGTATCATTTTAGAAACTGAAGAAATTGGCACTCAAGTATTACAAGATTTATACTCGCAACGAGAGACAATTCAAAAGTCACGTCAAAGAGTAAGTTTGAGTTTATTGCCTAATGAACAAGTGTCAGTGAGGCAACAAGGGATGGGACCCTTTCCCCAGGGAAGAGAAAAAATAGTCCCTTCATAATAAATGTTTACATACAAGTTTATTTTTTAATATTTTATCTAAAATTTTTACCTTAATGTCAAATAGTAGTCTTGTAAAAAACAAATAAAAAAATTAAACCCCCCTTCCCTTCCCCTAGTTGCGCCACTAAAAGTCAAATTATACTTCTTTTTTCAATAATGGCACCGTCTCACTGGAGCCAAAACGATTGAGAATGTATTAATGAAAATTAAAAAAAAAAAAATATAATCCGGTATATTCATAGTTAATATTATAGATCGCTGGTAGGTAAGTAATTTTAGAAAAATTATGGATTTTAACAATTGCAAATTTCGTGTTGGGCTCCTGCTGTTTATCATCCGAATGCAAATCCTTGTTGACCGATTACTTGTTTTTATGTTTATAAACAATTCTCCTTCTTTTTTTCCATTACAAACGATTGAAATTTGGAATTTCGAAACGAAATTTTATATGCTCAAAGATGGCTTATATGAAAATTGTTCCGATTTATTCCATATGTATAAAGAAACATTTATGTATTATTTTTGTAACTGTTTGGGCGACTTTTTGTCGGAATTTCGAAATAAGGTTTTGCACCCTTATATGTAATGGTGAGTAAAGAAAAAATAGTCGGGTCCCCAAATCCTTATTTAAAGAAGTTCAAAAAATTTTCTCATCTAATGCATTGGAGTAATAACTATCATAGAAATATCCGTATTGTACTCTATATATATGTAGGTCTATAATTCGTTAATGTCTGTTTTCTTGAATATCTCTCTCCACTCTTCTTCTATTTTGGCCTTATCCCCTATGTAGGGTGGGCAAAATAAATTTATTCTTTAAAAAAAATGAGACCGAAAGAAAAGAAAGCCGACCCGTCTCACCGCCTGAGGTTTGATATGAAAAAGGGGAAAAAAAGGCTGACATAAAGGAATGGAAGAAATGCCAGCCTTAGCTAGGGTAACTCGTGGTCGCCATCCACGTACTCACTAGAAGTGAGCCCCTGAGTGCTGAATATCGATTGAAAGAATACAAAAAAAGACTTTTAAGTTTAACAATGAGTCTTTGTTCCACATTATTGTAGAGTATCCCTTGTATTCTTCCTTTAGAAGCCATTACTTGGGCTTTATTGGAGGTGTGAGATCGGTGGAGGATCTGCTCCCTCTGCTTTCATTTCTCACTCTGTCTCCATTGCAAAATCCCTCTTCTTTTAGGTGTCCTCCACTATGAAATTGCGATCTTTTGCTATGAATGAGTGAGCATGGATTCTGATTAGGCTGGGGGGTGGGGGGAATGATTCGTGGGGCGTCACTATTGTTAACTTGTCTGTATGCGATTTATGTTATATATTTAAGATTTGTATTGTTGTACTGTTTGCTGTAACTGAATGTTTTTAATTTTTTCAATCAACCTGACACACATATTATTCATATATGTTAAAGATTTTATATTTCTGTCAAACATTTATATTATTATAAACAAAAACAAAAAATTGTTTTTGTGAACAAATGTTCAAGTGTAAATAGCACAAAAGTACAATAAATATTATTATTATATTTCCTCGCTTTTATATAAGTCAGAAAAGCGAGGCGCATTTTTTTGATTTCACCTAGACTATGGACAAAAATAATGCGAGGCCCTTTTTTGCATCTCCGATGTTTTTGGCTGAGATTATATGGACCTTGTTACGCATTAGTGTGTCAAGCGCCAGGTACCAAGTTTTGAGAAAATTAACATTTAAAGTTTCTTGTTTTCATTGGATTATATATAATTTTTTTTGTCAATTGTGCAAGTAACATTAAATATAAATTTTTTTAGGACATATTTCATAAAAAATATTATTAATTATAGCATTTGAAACTCAATTTTTAATTTTTTGGCGCTTGGCACACTAATGCATAACAGGATCCATATATAAATTGAAATGACCATTTTGAAAATTAATCTTGTTTGATTTTATTTTTACTATCTAAGATTACTCACAGAGCAACTAACTACCTCTCTAATTTCCAAGCCAACTTGTCAGTTTTGTGTTCCCAAATTGAAGAAATTTGATTATAATTAATTTACCAAAATATTTAAGAGATTCAAATTATAACCACGTTACTCCTTGGTCCATGTACTATGTGTGTACTTAATTCATTGATGGAATTCTATAGATCATATACATACATACGTTTTTCCCATTTCATTTTTATATATATAGATTATTTTGTTTTCAGGTAAAGGATGTCAACGAAGAGTTAAGCAAAAGTTCCAGAACCTTGAGCAGAATGCTGATGTCTTCCGTAAAAAATAGGCTGATATTATTTCTAATATCACTTGTATTTATTATAGTCATAGTGTCGTTTCTAATATATTCATTCAACAAATATTTCAATTAATTTATTTATTTTTCGGAATTCAATTAAGATTGTTTTTTTATTTTTTTTATTTTGACCCGTGGCTCAGAGGTAAAGCACTAGCTTCTTGTTCTAAGGAACGGGCTTTATTTCCCGTCCCAAGCGAGAGAAATTTATTTCAATTAAATTGACTAACATTTGATTGAAATAAATTGGGACGGAGGTCTAAATAGCCTCATATGCCGAAAAAGACCTTAAACAAATAAAAAAAAAAAAATTATTTGTTGTAAATGATATACTAATTTCTTAATTTAATTATATATAAATCACTGTTTCTCAGCATAAAATTTGACAATTAATAACCAAAATAATTTTTTATGGAAATTTCATAAGATAAATAATTGATATTATACTTATAAGCATATAAAATTTTCATTATTTATATTTGACTTGAATAGTTTAAGAAAAAAAAATATTAAGAAAATTTAAATTTTTTTAATGAATTTGTCTATTTTTCTCACTTAATAATTTTCGAAACTAGTCAAGTGAATCGGAAATTTCTTTAATAATTTATAAACAGCTCTCTAATAAAAATTTTTTTCTAGATGTGAAATTTTTTTTACCATTTATTATAAGTAAATTTTAACATAAAATGTAAGTATAAATAGATTTATATTTATGATGATGCCAAAGATCCGCTGGCCCCCGGAATCGAACCGTGTGCCCAGTGGCCTGGTGCAAGTTGAAAGCATATCGAGGCCCCTGATAGGATGCAAATCCCGAGTTCTCGAGAATGAGCGGATTTTTGACCCACCTAAATATAAATATTGATATTATACTTATAAGCATATAAAATTTTCAATATTTATATTTGACTTGAATAGTTTAAGACAAAAAATATTAAGTAAAAAAAATTTAAATTGTCTATTTTTCTCACTTAATTTTTTGTTATAAACTAGTCAAGTGAATGGTAAATTTCTTTTTTCGATAATTTATAAAGATGTTCTAATAAAATTTTTTTTCGATATTGAAAGTATAATGGATGATGCGCCAAAGTTCCGCTGGTCCCCTGAATCGAATGGACTGGTGCAATTTGAAAGCATATCGAGATCTCTGATAGATCCCGAGTTCCCAGGAATGAGCGGACTTTTGGCCCACCTAAATATAAATATCACATTTAGTTAAATTGATAAAATTTCATTTCGATTTGTTTTTAAAGATAATTTTAGTATTTTTTATTTGAAAATTTTATTAATCAAGATATTTGAGATACCAACTGAAAAAAATTCACTGGACTAATAGAAGCAAGATATTTATAAAATTTCTTTGAAAACGCGTCGTTTTTTAGCAGGATAAAAATAAAAATTAATTTTTTAATCAAATTGCAAACGCTGCATCTCCTCTTTCAGGCGAGGGTAGAAGAAAGGAAATTACAGATTCTAAAACTCCCCTTTAATACATTTTTTGGTATGCTTATGTTATTAATTTTAACCTTAATTTTCATCTTCAGGATTAAAAAATTGTATCTATTATAAAGATAAAAATTATCCTTTTAAGTAATAATAATGATTATAAAAACTGTTTAGATTTGAAAAAATTTAATTAAAGTTTTTATTATTATTGTATTAGCCGTAAATTTTAAATAAATAAAAATCTTTTTGGATAATTTATTTCCATGACAAAATATAAATATTTTGAATTGATATATGAGAGATTATCAGCCATGTTGAGAACCAGTGATGGAAAATCAACAAAATATAATTTTTTCAAATTCTAAGTCATATTTTAAAACAAAGACTTAATCACATTCCTAATTATTTCAAGACTTAACTTTTAATTAAATAATTTTTTTAAACATTATTGTTTTTTTTTTTTTTTTTTTTTTCAATAAATCGCTAACAATTTTATCAAGATTCGCTTATGAAAACGAGATTTATAATCTAAATGCGAAATATAGTATTGTAAATAATTTATTTATTTTATTTATTTTATTCTTAATAAATCTATCGAATAAAAATATTTTTATTTATTTATTTAAATGTTTTTTTAATAAGATATATTTTTATTTTTTAATTTGTAAATTGTTTTTATTATCTAATATATATATATAAGACATACATATATATAAACATATACTGTGTACATCTTATTAAATCAAGATAATTAATTAATAGTAGACAAATATATTTTACCAAATTATATATGTATATAAATTTGGTTAATAGAAATTTTATTATCCAAAATGTTAAAAAAAAAATAATTTTTTAAAAATTAATAAAATATTGTTTATCATGGATAATTTGTTAAAATTTATTACTGATTTTTACCTTTAGTACTATAGATATATACTTATATATTTAATAGAAAAATATTATTAATTTTTTTTATGTCAAAAAATAAATAAATTTTAAATAAAAATATTTATTAATTTACTCACGCGGAGCTCTATGGAGAATTTATTTTTTGATTTATTACGTGTTAAAAAAAAATAAACAGAATAAATTATTCGTTTAATCTATATAATCAAAATAGTGAGATCATAATAATTTTAATACTCGCATATAATAAATGATATTATTACTTAATATTAATTGCTTAACATCGTTCTAATTTTTTTTTAAAATCTAATTTCGCTAACGATCTTATAAATACTTTTATTAAATGTTTCTTGGCACAACGTTCAAATAAATCACCGAAAAAGATCACAAAATATTTGATAATATCAAATATAAACGATTTTTCTATTATTAGGTTTGTTGTCCTTACTTAAGTCAGGATTTCGCTTGTCGGGGATTCAAATAAATTTTTTTTAATTCTCTGATTTCTTGGATTAATTCATACTTTTTTTTTAATAAATTTGTTTATATATAAAATTTGCAATAAAATTTTTCAAGACGGACATTTATTTTACTTTCTCTTACCTATATATGTAATATATAGTGAGAAAGAATCCATGTGTCCCGCAAATTAGTCTGAGGGTGTGTGTGTGAAGATATTAGGCATGAGCTACGAGATTGAAATTTTATATTTAAGTTAGATACCTTCCCGGACAGATAAAACAAGCTTTTGAACAAAATCGGCTAAAAAGTACTAATACATTTTCCTTGTTTTTTTTTTTTTGTTTTTTTTTTATTTATCAAAATTGGCTCTAACGATTTTGATTAAAATTCGTAAAACAACAAAAAATGAGACCGTAAGAAAAGCAAGCCGACCCGTCTCACCGCCTGATATGAAAAAGGGGGAAAAAAGGCTGACATAAAGGAATGGAAGAAATGCCAGCCTTAGCTAGGGTAACTCGTGGTCGCCATCCACGTACTCACTAGAAGTGAGCCCCTGAGTGCTGAATATCTCTATTTTTTAGATGCTCTTTAAAAAGTATATCAGTAAAATTTTTAGTGAAAATTGTTGAAGTACACTTTACTGATGTAGTATTACAGATTTTTCACCTAGAAGAGAGAAAGAAGGAGAGAATTGTAAGAGATTTGTATTTTTTCTTTTCGTTGTAGAACTGGAACAATACATTTGAATTTTGAATTTGTCCGTCTGTCTGTCACTCTCTATTTAGGCAACTTCCCGTTGGAATTTTGAAATGAATTATATTTATATGCATAAAGAGGACATTCTCGGGATTACAGGAAAATTATTTTCATCCCTAAATTCCTATAACTTTTTGAGTTATTAATTCTTAAAGTTACGATTTCTCTCTTAGAGAAATATTTATGTATTCTTTTCATATGTGTATTCCATGAATTTTATTTATTTATTATAGTTTGTGAATGTAAACAAATCCTCAAGCAGGCACTGAATTGAAATGGAATAATAATAATTTTCCTTTCATAATTAAGAAGAAAAGGGGAGGGTCCGTTGCAGGCGGGTCCGAGCCAGCTGGAGGGGGGTCCAGAAGGGCGAAGCCCGCAGAAGGTGGGTGGCGCGGCTAGTAGGACCATGGGGCGTTTGACCTCGCCAATTGAAAACACACACTTGTTAAATAAATAATTTTTTTTTTTTTAATCATTGAATTTCTCTCAAAAAATCAAATTTACTAAAAAAATGTACTATTACAAAATTTAATAAATAATTGAGATTTAGAGAATATTTTGCACATTTTTTTCCCACAATTCCTTTTTTTTTATTGCACATTTTATTATTTTCTTACACATTCTGATTTTTTTGCTACACAAAACTCTGAACTCTAGTTATAAGTTTCAGAAATTTATTAAAAATTAATAATTTTTAACGCTTAATATGCATTTCGACGTTCTTGTGTCATCACTTGTATTAATAAAATCATTTCTGATGATAACATGAGTGTCGAAATGCTTAATAAGCGTATAAAAATATTAATTTTTAATAAATCTCTGAAACTCATAGTGTTTTTATTTAAATTTTTAAAATTTTACATTACACTAGATGGTACAATTAATAGTTTAGATTTATTTTAAAAAATATTTTACACTACCAGTAAAACGCTATGTGTAAAATATTCTTAATAGATTTTGATTCTGTTGTCTTAAGAGATTAGCTTATCATTGCATCTTACAATGTATTTAATTTCCAAAGAAAACACTTAAGATGTTATTGACAATCTCCTATCAAGAAGAAACCAGGTGTGCACTCTTTTTTTGTTTACTTATTTAACGATTTGTCATTCTTACAGACTTCAACTTATAAAATTATTTTTTTATTTTTATTAATACATTTTGAGAGAAAAAACTGGAATTTTTTGGGAAGGGAGAGGAGGAATAAGGACAACTAGGCGTGAGCTTTAAATTTATATCTCAAAATTTTGATTTTTTTTTTTCAAATTAATTAAATTCATAAGAAATTTTCATGATTTATATGACTAAATCAAATCTAGAAAATCAAAAACAAAACACTTCTATTACGTAAATTACAGATTTTTTTTTTTTAAATCTAAAAATGAAAGAATTATTATTATTTAGGCCTATCAAATAAAGGATAAAAGAGTTCAATAACGGTGATAGTACAAAACAAGCTTTTTGATTGGCTAGATCAGTGTTTCCCAAACTTTTTTGACCGCGGCCCGGTACGAAGTTTTAAAATTTTTCGAGACCCACCTTATGAAAAAAAACAAACATTTATTTACAAAACAAATTTTATTTTTTAATAAAAATCAAATTATTTGTTAATTTCATATAAAAATTGCAAAATAATTATATAAGAAAAATATAAGTAATTAAAAAATTAACAATTATGAAGTAATTTTTTTTTTTTTTTTGAGTTTTTAAAATTTTTGCAGTGTATTTACCCGGCAAAATTTTTCTACGGCCCGGTAACGGGTCGAGACCCACACTGAGAAACGCTGGACTAGATCATAATTAGCGAATAAATAAAAAAATTTTATTTTTTTACATTTTTTTAAATACTATATAGTACTATACTAATTAACTATAGCTTTTCGATTTTTATTTATAATTTAAATGTTGCCTACTTTCTCTACATTGATAAGTTATCAAATCCAATTCTGGGTCTCTTATTATATAGAAAAACTAAACAAAAAAAAAGTTTTAAAATTTTTGAGAATTTATAAAAAAAAAAAATAAGCAATTTTTTTATTTCTCTTCTATTGATCATTTTCTAATTATGCATCCACCGCGCCATACATTTTATTTAAAAAATAATCTCCTAAACCACCCCCTTAAGAGTATTTTTATAATTTTGCCCCCTTCACTTAGGGCTTTAAATAATAAAGCAATCAGATAAAAGTTCACGGGTGGGTAAGATTATTGAATCCCACACTGAAAATCAATAAATAAGTCTCTAATTTCTAATAATAAAGGGAGTAGGAGCAACAAATTTGAAATTAAATTAATTAACAGAACGAAACACTGTAACGATGAAAAAGAAATTAAGCAACACTCATGCATAATTAATGTTGCTTAAATTAAGAAGAATATGGGGGTGGCTTACGGGCTTCTGCCTCACCTACCAAAAAAATCTTGTAAGAAGCAACTTCAAAAACAAAAAGATGATTAAAAACATTTAATTTAATTTTATCTGGAAATTTTAATACAAGATTTTATTCAGATAATTGAAATAAATTTATTTTTAAATTTGAAGGTGAAAAAAGCCGCCATCAGCTGGTGCTCCGGGTGTTGGAGAGTGTTTATCGATTGAATACAAGGGTAACTGACAGTGAGGGCTTTTGCATTTAGGTTTCAGTTAGTTCCCCTGATCCTGCGCTCCTGCGTTTTATCCTTACGCCCCTTTCGCCCATGCGCTTATTTTCCTTTCTCCCCATTACGTCATTTGCGGAGTGCGCCACCTGATTGTGAACGGCAGAGGGCAAAAGGGCCCAGACAAATCCCTTTTCCCATCTGGCAATGTCATGAAACCCACCCAGAATGTGATAAGTCTGTGATAAGAATTTGGAATGATCTCGCTAGTAACATATTTACTTACTATGTTATTATTAAGGCCTAATTGTTGTTGATTTTTATCCAGTATGCTCAAGATATAGCAAAAAAAAAATAACAGAATGGATGTCTCAGCATTTAGTAAGTTTCAACATTTTGATGATTCATTTATTGACTTTAAAATGTTAACTTTAATGTATAATATTGATAGAGACCAAAGGGTAAATATCAAACATGTCATATGTTTTATTCATGAATATCAGATATGGCCATGTTTCTTGAATAAATCGAATTTTCATAAAATAATTTTTATTTCATCATTTTAATTGGAATTTCTTTTTTTTTATAATTATCTTCTATATAAAATTTTTAAATTCAAATAAATTCATAAATTACATATAATATCTACAATTTTTCTTCATTTTTTTAAAATCAATTTTGTAAGGTTATTTATAAATTAAAAATTTCTAAAATTCCTCCTATTAGCATTCAAAATACTTTTCAAAACTAACCTCATTTCGCAAAAAAAAAAAAATTAATTAATCGATGTACAAATTTTAGGTTATATATTATTGATTATTTATAAATTTTTTTTTTTTAAATTATTATTTGTATTTCGATATATTTATTTAAAGATTAAAACAAACATGACATTTAAAAAAATTGAATTTAAAATACGTATCTGATTATATTAAAAAATTTTCCTAATATAAAAAATTATCTTATTTATTTCATATTAATATGTATTTTGAAAAAAAAATTTTTTTTCATTTTTTTTTTTTTACTTCTTAAATTTTAATATAAAGTATTTTGATCGTGTCAAAAATCCAATGTCGAGATTTTGATACACGTTTTAAAATTTTTCTGCCTGTGTGTGTGTGTGTGTGTATGAATCAATTATCTCAAGAACTTGGCTGAAATTTTATATTTTGCACATGGCAAGCAACCCGAAGATTTAAAAAAAAAATAGACAAAGAATATTAGCACCATTACATTGACATAAATTTTGAATTGATAAAAAACATTACATGCATATTTATTATCTATAGATATATACATATATATTATTATTATTATATGTATTAATTTCAATCCATGTCAGTCTGTCTCAGTGTCTGACTCAACTTTAAACTCTCTTATCACTTGATAATGAAATTTGGTTTAGGGAATGATTTGGCACTTAACGAGCTCTTCTATTCCAAATTTCAAAATATTCCTCCAGGCATATATATTAATAAAATAAAAATGAATTAATAATTTTTAGTTTCTGTATATAAATATTTAAAGGAATCCTATTTCATTTAAGCCTGCCTTTGGTTTGTATTATTTATTTGATTTCAATTAATTTCTTTATTGCTTTAATACTCCGTTAGTACTGCTGAACAAGCATATATAGTGTGGAAATCCTGCTAAGGGTCTCTATCTCTCCGAAAGAAAAATTTAAGAATGACGGACGAAGAGAGCCTGAACCCTTTTCTTTAATTAATTAAATTAATAATTCTTCTTCTTCTTTCTTCGCCTATTATTACTCCCGCGGTTCGGGGTCGGCGGTAATACCATTCATGGTTTATTTTTGAAGCCGGGAAGAAATAGAACAAGCAGGCCCGTCGCACGGTCTGACGCCTGTTGAAAAGATGGGAAGAGACTGACTTTCAAAGAACAGAAGAGTTTCCAGTGAGCTCGTGGCCGCCATTCACGTGCCCACAAAATGTGGGCCCTGAGCTTATTAATTACATTAATAATAACTCAAAAGCGATGCCAAGAAATTTTCAATAAAGGGGATGAAATTATTATTTTTTAATTGATTTAATGTCTTTTTCGGCATCTGAGATCATTTAGACCGCGTCTTTATTTATTACAATTGATTAGTTAATCTAGTGATTACCGAACTGTGCGTCGTGGCATCCTGGGACGCCGCGGCTGTTCTTTTAGGGCGCCGTGAAAATTTTCCTATTTAAAATATTTTATATATTACTTTATAAAATGTTAATCGAACCAACGTAAATAACAATCATGTAAGCTGTGCTGAATTCGAAATGAAGAAATACTATTAGTAACATAAGGTTTACCCTGAGATTTGATATGGGGCGCCTCAGAAAAATTCTGATATATTAAGGGCGGCAGAAACCGAAAAATTTGGGAACCCCTGAGTTAATCATCCAGTCGTATGTAACTCCTGATAATGGGCTAAAAACCAGAAATATATCAAGTTCATCATTTAAAAGCCAGTGAAACCTCACATAAATTAAATATTCCCATTGATTAGTTAATCAATTATACCCACTCAAGAATTGAAATATCTTAGAGGGCTAGTCTTAGAATTGGCCATTGCTAAATAAGTGATTAGTCTTCTTCTTCTGTCCTCGCCCCATTCCCCGATGCGGGGTCGGCGGATCTTGTTTTACCCTCCAACCCTACCATGCGTTTTTGCGACCGGAAGAAATAGGTCTGATTCCTGTTGAAAAGAGGAAGGGAGAGACAGACATACAAAGAACTGTCCCAGCTCGGGTAGCCCGTGGTCGCCATCCACGTACCCACAAGATGTGGGCCCCTGAGCGACCTCTGATGAATAGTATGTAATAAAAAAATTATTCTTCCCCCATGTATTTATTGAGTGTCCGCAAGAAAAATATTTGAATATAATGTTCTGTACAACGTGTTTACTTTATGTATTTTTTTTATCTTACCGCATAGATATTTCTTAAGAAACATAATGTTTGCATTAATCTGTTTTTTAATTTTTAATTCTTAAACTCCCGATAATTGGCATTTCCGATAATTCGTACCAAATCTTCGGTTCCGTGGCGATACGAATTATCGGGATTCTACTGTTTTAAGAAAATTCATACAATTTAATATTTATTCATTCAAATAGCCGACAAAAGAAAGGGTGCCGCTGGGAGTTGAACCACGGATCCTCAGAAGAAATGGACCCAAATCCGAAGCCCTCGACCAGGCGCAATCTAGAAATTAAGACATTTTGACGAATATCCTTTATAAAACGGACTGACTATTAACACGTGGTGATTCAACAAGTTTTCTCTTACCAGCTATATATTAATTTTTGCATTGAAGTCTTATTAGGTTAATTTTATTTAGAGTCTTTCGGTTATACATCTCATTTTTTTCATGATGATACAAAAAGAAAATTTTTTATAACCTTGGAATATATTAAACTTCATAAACAGATAAGTTAATTTCTTGATAAAAGTATTCACTTTCTGTTTAAACCAATTAAATCCAGTAAAGTAATCTTTTACGTAAAATGATTGAAAAAAAAAAACGATAAATTTCATTTTTAAGGAATAAAATTAAATTACCTGGAAAATTTATTATTCTAGCAGCTTGGGGAAAAGCGGATGTCAATAACCTATTTTATTAAAATATTACGATTATTTATCAAACTTATCATTTTGTTTACGCTTTGACCATTTTTTTAAAATAAATATTTTCTTTTATTATAATAGTATTTCTTCAGTCATGGATCAGTTCTAATTTGAGCTTTGAACTTAAACAGTTTTTTTATCTCCCCCTTCCTTATTTTGTCTTTTATCTCCAAGTAAGGAGACATAAATTCTCACTCTCTAGACAAAATAGATACAAAAGAAGAAATTGAATGTAAAGGGAGGGGGATTTTAAAATATTTAATGAATAATTCAGTTATTATTTATAATAGTGGTGGGGAAGCAAGTTGTCGTCCCCACTTTTGGATTCGCGCCTGAACTATAAGGGGGGACGAAGGTGAAGTTTCACTAAGAATAGAAATACTACGACACTGGGTGTTTAAACACCGTTTGAAAATCCGGTTAGACTTTTAAAAAAAAGGTATGTTTACTTTTAAATGCTCCTTTGCTAATTTTCATTTGAACACTCAATTCATGTATAGGTTTCCATATAAAAATAGCCCTCGGGAGATGAAAAATCGTTTGGATTTTGCTCTCCTAAACTCTAGATCTAAATATATTCCTATATCTAAAGATCTTTAGGTTACCCCTTCCCCTCCTACTCAAAATAATTCATTTAATTTTGCATGCTTCTATTAATATCCTATCATCTTTTGAAAAATGTTTCACACATCGAGTCGATGCTATTTAAAAATGCGAAATTAAATTTAGAATTTAATATAAAAGTACAAACAACATAAACACATTTAAAAAATAAATAATTCATTCATTTGGCGAATTCTTGAATGACAGACATACTTTTTATCCAAACTGCGGCTATTTTTTTAATACTAAATTTTGTCCGCGCCAAGCGTTATATATCCCCACTACTTCATGAGGAGCTAGCGAAGAAGAGATCGCTTATATATTGACGTGGCTAGACTCAACACATTTATACCTCAAAAACCAATTAATAAATCAAAAATGCAAGTTATGTGATTTACGTGTTTTTTTTTTTTAATTGAAATTTTTGTTTTGTTTTTCCCTCTATGTTATAATCCTCAAATTTGAAAGCAGATTTTTTTTTTGCGTAACTTGCTTGTTTTTTCTTTTTAAATTTACCTTTTTACCTCTGACCTTTCGGTTCATTTTCATTTAACAACTGAAGCTTATAATTAAACTCTTGAGTTTTGAGTTAATTTTTATAAAAAAAAAATGACGAAAAAATAATTATTTTTGTTTAATTAAAAATATCTTAAAAACTTTTCAAATCAAACCAAAGGTTTAGGTGAGATTATTCTTTTAAAAGTTAATTCAAGATAAACAACAAATATGGAAGAGTATACATTTTATAAAAACAATCCAAGTTCACTTCTCGAAATTGTTTTATTTGGATTTGAGGATTTGAATGTTTCATCCTTCGTTATAATGATTTTTTGACGATCAATAATGACATTATGAATAATATAATTATATATGGAGAGAATTATTTCTTATGGGAAAAAATAAACAGCTTTTTTAGTCTTAATTAATTTTTACTTCCTCTTACCTATATATATATGAGAGAGAGAAAGTATTGTATTCATGTCAAAAATTCATGTTGAGATTTTAATGGATATTCACGTTTTAAGGTTCTCTGAGTCCAAAAAAGTGATTTTCGCAACATGTCTGTCTGTGTGTGTGTCTGTGAACAAAATATCCCAAGAACAAAAAGGGCTAGGAGCTTGAAATTGTATATTTAAGTTAGGTACCCCCCTGGCACGTGACACGAAGCTTTTGAACAAAATCGGCCAAAAAGCACTACTACTTTACTGATATACTTTTTCAGTTTTTTTTTAGATTTTCTCAAAATTCGCTCCAACGATTTTGATTAAAATTTGAAAATCAATTATTTTTTAAATGCTCTTTAAAATGTATATTCTCTTTTTACTCTTGAAATCTTCTGAAGTATACTTTACTTAATAGGAAAGATTGGAGAAATGGTTGTCATGGTAACAAAATATAAATATTTTTTCATACTTATAAATTTTATTACATCTTGAATTTCAATATACGTATCTGCGGAAACTATATATATGTCGACACAAAAAATCTGGTAGGACTTTCTCTTACCAAAGATAAGACCAGGTGCGACACCAGATTTTTTTTTTATTCGTGTATGTAACAAAAGTGGCACCATGGAAATTGTTCATATTTAAATTATATAAAATAGATCGCATAACACCTCAATGGGATAAATTCAGTAAAAAAAAGTGTTTTTCTAAATTATTATAAAATTCTATTATTACTTGCACATTGACCTTCATCTCTGTGAATTTCTTGAAATTTTTTCCTGCAAAATTAAGATTGTATTTAATTATAATAAAATCATGATTTTTGAAGTTACAAATGTTAGAACAAATTCGATTCATGTGAATGAAAGTGTTTCTGCATCGTTCGGCACAGAAGCCAACATTTTTTTTAATTTTTAATTCATTTTCTATTAATTTTTACTATTATTATTATTATTATTAACTATACTGGCGCCAAGGAGAAGTCGCGTCATTATATATTATATTATAGGGCAAAGTTTTTTCTTGAATTTTTTGGTTTGAGGGAGCAATCTTTATTTTTTTTCTCAAGTTCCAAAAAAAAAAAAATTGTAGGGCTCTGTGAATCCCATCATTTTCTCCTATCTTCTATTTACTTATAATTTAAATGGCCCAAGACAAGAGTAGTGTGCTTCAAACAATTTTTGGGGCAAAATGAGAATATACATTTTAAAGAGCTTCTAAAAAATAATTAATTTATGAATTTTAATCAAAATCGAATTTTGAGAAAATCTAAAAAAATTGAAAAAGTACTAGTACTCTTTGACTAATTTATTCAAAAGCTTATTTTCGCGCCTCAGGGGGCTATATAAAATTTCAGCCTCGTGGCTCATTCCCTTCATACCTTATTTTGATCCACTTTTTTGAACTCAGTGGATCTCAAAATGTAAATATCTCCATTCAATTTTTGATATGAATAATAATTTCTCTAAATATTAAACAAATATAGGTAAGAGAAAATAAAAAAATCAATCGAATTATAATTGGCCTATACAAAAGAGTAATATTTGTATTAAATAATTCTCCTTTCATGACAATGATTGAATTAAAATATTTAAATTCTTAGAATTTTTTTCAAAAGGCAACGCAAATGAAATCAATAAGTTTATTGATCCTAATTAAAAAAAAAGCAGATTGTTTTTAGCCAGGTATAATGAAATTTATTCCACTGGAATAAATAACTCAAAAAGACATAGAAATTAAAATAATCTAAAATATGTTAATAAGTCAGTCTACGATTTTACTACTTGAATCGAATTACGATTTCTCTAATTTTACAGGAAAATTCTCTGAATATCAATCATCACAATTTTTTTGCGTTTGATATTAATAATTTATTCTATTTATAGAAAAAAACCTGCATGTTTTAATAATTATTTATTTTTTGAATCCTCTTATAAGAAAGTTTTGCAACAATAATAGTATGATCCGAAAACCGAAGTGTTGAGGGATTTTTAATTGATTATTTTATTTAAATGAAAAATAATCTTTATTTATTCAAACAGCCGAAAAATATATAGGTACAGCCTGGAATCGAACCACGGATCTGCTAATTTGTACTCTGCATGCGATACCGCTAGATCACAGTACCGCACTCGTGTATTTAAATTAAATATTAATCATCGGGAGAAATGGCTTTCATATTTATATAATAAATTAAATGAACAAATTGGGCAGAACTCTCAAAGATGCATTAATAAAAAAGAAATTATTATATACGAGAGTAATTGGCATTCAAATAGTCGAGTGCGGTGCTGTTGTAAGAAAGGGCATACCGAGTACAATTGTCAGAGGTTAAACTCTGGCGAAAAGATTGATACAATCTTTTTCGGCTGTTTAATTAATAAATATTAATTAAATGAATTTTCTTCACTGGCCCGTATTATGTGTATATTTATACTTTCTTTTAAAGTATTGGGCGATCATGTCAAAATCTCGACATCGAAAGCCGTATCTCGGTAAATATTAAATTTACAAATTCGATTTATCAACCAAATTTTAGCAAATTTAATATTTTGTTTGGTACTATAGTGCCCAAAATATGTTTAGTTTGCGAGATATAAGCGAAAAACTGAAAAAAGTCCAAAGTTTCTCGAAATGTAAAACAAATAGAAACTTTGATGGGCCTAATCTCGGTTAATATTCGGTCTACATATTCGTTTTATCAAGCAAATTTTAGAAAATTTAATACTCTACAACTTTCTAATGTATCATGGTACATAAAATATGCTTAGTTTACGAGATATAAGCGAAAAACTGAAAAAGTACACAAATTTCAAGGTTTTTTTTTTATTTTGTCCAAAACACAAAAAAAAATTTTTTGTTAACCTGTGTTATCCAGTCAATATATCGTTTAAGATTAGAAATTTTCGAGATGTGTTTGTGCTTAGGGTTAGGCAAAATTGTGCCCCCTGGATAATAATTATTAACAGTATTGAACAGTATTTGAAAAAACTTGAATTGAAAAAATAATATTGCCAAAATGACCAATAGAGGATCAATGTATTGACACTGACTTGGTCCTGAGGATGGTCTTATGTGCGACCGAAACGTCAGGCCTGAGACCAGCATGCCTCCCTTTGAAATTTTGTTTTGATTTTAATTTATATTTTTATAAAATCTTATAATTCTTCATGATTTTTGAAAGCCATTGATGTTGATGTTTTCTCATTAACAAAAAAGCCTAGGCACTCTTTAATTCAGAATTTCGTAACCTCTTTGTAATATTTTGTACAATTATCAACCTTCACAATCAATTTTGTATACTTCGCCGTCTAAATCCTCATAAGACGACCTTATTTTGATGGTTTTATAATTCAGCCCGAAAAATTTTTATCAGGGGTTGTATCGTTCAATGGAATTTTTTTTTTTTTTGCTTATTCTTTCAACTTGTGTGTCTTATTTATTAAATAAGATAAGATCTCTAGGGTAACTATTATCTGCGCATAGTTTATCTATTAAAAGAAAATGTGTATAACTAATTTTAACATATATAATATCTTATATATTAGTAAATGCGGAGAGAGAAGATAAAGGAGGAGAAGTAGGGGAAGAAATAGCAGCGAGGAAGGAGAAGGAGATTCTCCGGAAGGTCACAAATCAGAAAGCAAAAATACTATTTCCATTACAGCTCTGATTGTAAATTTAAAATATAGTGTTTAATTATTTGTTAATAATTATTAAGTATGTGCTCTAAAAACGTACGTAAATGAATTTTATTTTAAGCCTTTATTGATGTAACAGGAAATTGATAATGCGCTTTCTATATTTTTTTTTTTATTTATCATTAATTCATCTATTTTATATCGAGTTTTTTCAATTATTATGGTACCTCCTTCACAAAACCTGAGCCTGTTTACGATTACAAGGAGTTGAGGTTAGAAATAGAGTTAAAATGAACTAGTTCATTGGGATTTACTGTTTAGTTCATTCTGACTCGTTCCTTTTCACTATTGTTGTGCTGATTGTGTTTGAAAAACTTCGGAAGTTTTTTTTAACAGGTTAAAAATCTCATCCTCTTATTAATACTCGTTAGAGCAAGTTCGATTTATGCCCCTCAAGGCGTTACGAAACGCTGCATTCCATCCATTTTCTTCTACCTCTTTATTTTCTAAAATCTCTTCTTTTAAGATGCCTTTGTTCGATCTTTTTTATCGGTCATCTCGTTATCTTTGGTTAATCTTCTCTTAAATAATAGCCAAATTTATTAATAATTACATTTTATGCCCATGAACTTGAACACCCGAAGCATGCCTTTCTAATTCCCTTGCGGCCTCTGCATCGCGTGGTAATACTTTTTTTCCTCGAATAAATATTTGTTTTAAATTGTTTTTATTATTTTTTTTTTGTTAGCAGTTGGCTAAATATTTCTAAATAGATAATAAATTTCTCGGTCAATTATTGACCCGCCAATGACTTTGATAAGAAACAACAAAGTTGCAAATTATTTTGGTGATAATAATAGTAATAATCATAAACAACGAGATCGACTATCGAATAGAGTAACAGTCACCAAGAATTATGCGGAACGTCGGGTGGGTGGCCCCGAGAAACCAGACTGTGCAAAGTCCCACGGTTCCCATTATAAATAAATAATCTCATCCTATTAAATACGATATGTTCAATAAAATCACATTAAATCTTATCTCTTTGTTGATATTTTTACTAATGTCACTGGAATGTTTTCTGTCCGTGACTCTCTCGGAATTTCCTGTATCCTCCTGAGGGGCTTCTAGTCTATATAAAAGAAAAACATGTAGGCCTAGTGTTTTCTCCTCTCTGGCTAATGCTGTGATTCATTCGTAGGGATTGGGACACAATCAAGGTAGGATGGGGGAAATCTTCCTCAATAGTCTAGCAAAAATAATAGGAAAGGGGGTTTAATTTAATAAATTGTTCAAAAAGTCCCCTGGTGGGACTCCAGGGGGCGCAATTTCTGCCCAATCAAACACGAACTTATCTCGCTAATTTGTTATCTCAAACGATATATTGACTGTCTTATTTACAGTCTATTTGAGCGTTGTTTGAAAAAATTCCATCTCTTTTCAAACAAACATCTACCTAGTTAATAAAATGTATTTTTTTTTAGATTTTGATGTAAATACACGTTTTGAGGTCCCCTGAGTTCAAAAAAGTGGGTCCCGCAAATTGGTCTGTCTCTCTGTGGGTTCATAATGATTTTAAGCATGAAGGAAACGAGCTACGAGATTGAAATTTTATATATCAGCTAGGTTATCCTCCCGGACAGTTAAAATAAACTTTTGAACAAAATTGCCTAAAAAATACAAGTACTTTACTTGGAAGTACTTTTCAGTTTTTTCTATTTTCTCGAAATTGGCTCTAACGATTTTGATTAAAATTCATAAATCAACTATTTTTTAGATATTCTTTAAAAAGTATATCAGTAAAATTTTTAGTGAAAATTGTTTGAAGTACACTTTACTGATGTAGTATTACAGATTTTTCAAATTCATTTTTCGATTCCTCCTTCAATAGAACCAATGTTAAATCCCTATGGGGATTTGCATGTAAATTTCGATTCAAAAGGGGGTCCCCTTTGGAACTTTTTACAAATTAGAAAAAAATTATTTTCAATTCTTTTGAAATTTTGTATTTATTTAGGATTCTCTCTAGTGTATAAAATATCCAAATATGAGAATTAAAATTTTGAAAAATAACCATAGTTTATTTCAAACAGTTAACATTTAAAATACAATTGATAGAGAGTCTATGGAAATTTTGAAAATTTGAATTTCCTTCTGTTCTCTCTTTCTATATAATAAATTTTCCACTCAAATTAATTTTTTAAAATAAACACAAATCAGCGATGTTCCTGTCTAAAATAGAGTCAAATGCTAGTATATTAATGATGCTGTTGTTGTTTCATTTCAGTAGAAGAAATGGACCAGTACCTCCATTATATCGGGGGTCCAGCAGGTGTCCTCGCCATCACAGGAGTCGCAGCTGCATCAGCCTTTTATCTTGCCAGCAGACCT
This sequence comes from Euborellia annulipes, assembly GCA_023213315.1. Classification (NCBI taxonomy): domain Eukaryota; kingdom Metazoa; phylum Arthropoda; class Insecta; order Dermaptera; family Anisolabididae; genus Euborellia; species Euborellia annulipes. The sequence goes on along the minus strand of JAKCPI010005336.1, from coordinate 97,071 downwards.
TTGCCTGAGAAACCTTTAGTCCCTTTAGATCATCAAAGTCGCCTGCTTCCGGTGAGAATTCCTCGTTGTATTATAATTATTCTATTATATACATATATAACCAACGCCATTCATTTATAAATTAATACACCGGGATAATTAAATTTCATTTATCAATCAATTTATTTGTTTTTGATGTTGATATAATTATTTGCAAATATAATTATTTCACAGTCAGTAGGATAAAATTAATTTACATTAATAAATGAATGTTATTTTCACCACCTTCGCAGACTTTTTATATTTCATTTCTAACAATATTTATTTTATTTGAACAAAAAAAAAAAATTGAAAAGTATCTCAAATAATTTAAAAATAACTTCACTTTCCATCTGCTTAAGTATGATGAATCACCGATATGAATTTATTTTTTTAATTTGAAGTATTTTCAGCGTCCCACTTGGCTAAGCCTATCTTTTTTTTTTAGATATTCTAATTATTATGCCTCTTAAGCATAAAACATTAAATAAAAAAATTTGCTTAGAGGCACAAGACATTGATTACAAATAGCATTTTAGAAATTAATATCACTAAAAATGTTTTGAAAGCTGATTCAAGTTTTTTTTTTTTTTAAATACGTGCATTATAATACGATACCCAATGACGATGACAATGAAATGCTCAATTACTTCAAAATAAAAACTTGAAACAAGTGTTTGTAATTAGTTTATTTTATACGTAATATATACTAGAGTCATCGGTAGTTACCTAATACAACAAAAAAAGAAAAAGAAATATTAATTAATATACTGTATGCACATTAACATGTTCATAAATATTTAATTAAAAAGATAAAACATTGCAAACAATCACGTGATTAGAAATAATAAAACGTGGTCAAAACTTTAATAAAGATGCTATGACCTCACTCGCCATCACTTAGGATCGGTTGCTTCACTTCTAATTAACTAGCTATACCTTGAGTAAGCTAGTTGACTATGACTTCCGTGTCTATTTAAACTAATCATATGATTAAATAAGAGCTCAATCGAAGTTATCTAGCTAAGACCCAAAGTTCGATTTTAATTTTAACTCCAAGGTTAAGCGTGTTGACTAGATCTGAAGCAACCGGCCTGTAGAGATTAATCTCTATACTTGAGAAATAATTGTAATTCAAAACTTAACAAAGAATATAATATCACCATGGGCGTAACTTGAGAATTTGGCCTAGGAGGGGGGGCCCGGCACCCCCTAGTTATGCCCATGAATATCACATGAAATTGGTGATATTTATATTAAAAATTTTAACTTTTTCTTAACATTAAAAAGAAGTAAAATATTAATTATGCTGATTAATACTAATAACTTTTCATACTTCAAACATGCTAATTTTATATTATGCAAATATTGATTTATTAAACAATTTTTTTTTCATAAATATTTCCATAATAATAATCCTGAAAAATTTCAAATAAAATGTTTTCTTTTCTGCTTATATAAGAGTCTAGACCTGACGAAACAAACCCCACCCGCATCTCTCGAATTTATTTTTATTTAAGCCATCAATTTTAAGTCAATTTTATTTTTGCCAACCTAATTATACTATTTATAAATTATATAAATGTTATTTGAATTATATCCAATTTTTAATCTGATTCCGTTAATTATCGGTTTATGATTAAATTTATTTTAATGTCCCCGCCCCTCCCCCCATACAGCGCGATAGCTTCGTATTCTTATGTAATTAAAAAAAATCGAATTTCTTATAAAAAATTAAAATATGATAAGATTAGAAAGAATTATTTGAAGTTTACGATAAAAATAATCTTTGGAGTTCATTGATAAAAAAGTAAAAAATTTGATTACTTCCTCATTAAGAGGCATGTCATATGCAAGTCATGATTCAAAAAAAATAATCATATGTATTTAATTTATGTGCAGTCATGATTTATACCCTATAATTAATTTGGGGAAATTTTCGTGTGTACATCAGAATGGAAACGTAAATTTTTACTTTCTCTTGTATTCTATTCTATTCCTATATATACGTATTGCGATCATGTCAAAAATTCGATGTCGAGCTTTTGATGGATTTACATGTTTTGAGGTCCCCTGAGTTCAAAAAAGTGGGTCCCGCAAATTGGGTTTGTGTGTGTGTCTGTGTGGACATTTTTATGCATGAAGGAAATGAGCTATGAGGTTGAAATTTTATATTTAAGTTAGGCATTCCCTCCTCTAAGTTGTGTAAATAAGCTTTGAAACAAAATCGGCTAAAAAGTACTAGTATTTTACTAATGTACTTTTTTTTTCGATTTTCTCAAAATTCGCTCCAACAATTTTGTATAAAATGTATAAATCAATTACACTAGTCGACAAGGTTTTTTTCACAAGATATCTGATTAGTGAACCTAGTGCATTTTTTCACCCTGAATTCAGATATGTAGTTAGAATTTTTCCATCAGGCACAGTTTTAGAGATATAGAGCAAAATAGATTTTAGTCGAAAATGGGCTCTAAAACGGCTTTTATTTAGAAAGTTCAAATTATTTTTAACGCCGCACCCCGTCAAATTATGCAGATAGTTAGAATACATATAAATTTTAAGTTTCATTCCAATCGGAGGTCATTTAGACGTGCTGCAAACGGCTTAAAGTTTAGAAAAATCGAAATTTTCAAGATTTTTTTTGCTTTGGTCACCCCTAATACAATTTTAGAGATCCCTGAATGAAAAAAACATATATGTACGATATTCTATAGTTCTTTGGCTTTCTAAAAATCATTCATTCATAAAAATCTGCTAATTATTAACGAAATTATCAACAAAAACGTCAGAAAAGAAAAAAACACAAGTACACTCACTGGACGAAAAAATGGACCTCTTGTTCTTTTAGAAGTATAAAGAAAGATCTGAGATTCGAAAAATATTTTTTTTTAATAATATATAATAAAGTTAGTGCCCGTGACCCGATGCTCAGAGAGGATACATTAGCTTCTCGTGGATAGGGTTCGCTTTTTAATTCAATTGAAGTCCATTTTGTTCGACCAGTGAGTGTACTTGTGATTTTTCTTTGCTGACGTTTTTGTTAATAATTTCGTTAATAATTAACAGATTTTTATGAATGAATGCTTTTTAGAAAGCCAAAGAACTATAGAATATCGTACATATATGTTTTTTGCATTCAGGGATCTCTAAAATTGTATTAGGGGTGACCAAAGCAAAAAAATCTTGAAAATTTCGATTTTCTAAACTTTAAGCCGTTTGCAGCACGTCTAAATGACCTCCGATTGGAATGAAACTTAAAATTTATATGTATTCTAACTATCTGCATAATTTGACGGGGTGCGGCGTTAAAAATAATTTGAACTTTCTAAATAAAAGCCGTTTTAGAGCCCATTTTCGACTAAAATCTATTTTGCTCTATATCTCTAAAACTGTGCCTGATGGAAAAATTCTAACTACATATCTGAATTCAGAATGAAAAATACTTCTAGAATTTCATATCTTCATTCTTGTGAAAGAAAAAAGTTCATTTTTGTCGACTAGTGTTATTTTTTACATGCTCTTTAGAATATCCTCAGTTTGCCCTTGAAATCTTTTGAAACACACTTTACTCTTGTACTTCATAGGAAATATAGGAGAAATGGTTGCCATGGTAACGGAGTTTAAAATGTTTTCCCATTTTGATTAAAATTCATAATTCATATTTTTTAGATACTCTTTAAAAAGTACATTAATAAAATTTTTTGTGAAAATTGTTTGAAGTAGCCTACACTTATGTATTTCTGATTTTTCAAATTCATTTTCCGACTCTTCCTTCCATAGAGCCAATGTTAAATCCCAATGGGGATTTGCATGTTAATTTCGATTCAAAAGGGGAACATTTTACACATTTAAAAAAAATTTTCCAATTATGAAATTTTGTATTTATTTAGATTTCTCTTTTGTATATAAAAGTGCCAAATATGAGATTAAAATTTTGAAAAATAACCATGGTTTATTTCAAGCAGTCACTATTTAAAATACAAGTTGCTATGGGAAACTAAATATATCTCGAAACAAAAATAATCAGGTGCGACCAGTCACACCAGATTTTTATAAATAATTAAAGTTGAAAAATTCATCTCAGAACAAACTTAGAAAAAATAATGAATAGATTTCATAATAAAAGATACTTTTTGAAATATTAATTCATTAACTTAGATCATAAAATAAACCGGTCATATCTTATATTATATTATAAAATAAGAGTTGAGAGAGATTTAATTAAATTTTCTATAGATGATGATGAAAATAAATTCTCCATTGTCTATTCAAACTCTGCTAATTTATTTTCCTTAAGAATTCAAGAATATTAAATAAATATATATAAAAGTGATTAAAATTTAATATTTATAATAAAAATATTTTTTTTTAAATTAAAATAGAGATTGAAGATATTTTAATTAAAGCAAAACGTATTTACGTAGATAAAAATAGTTAAATGATTAAATCTGCCACTAGACTTTCTTATCACCTTTTCGACCAGGTGAACTTTAAAGAAAAAAATAGGCAATGAAATTGCAAACCTTTCCCGCTCTTCTCAATCAGAGCCACTGGGAAAGGTTTGTCTATTGTTTATGCATATTTTAGGGTTATATTTTTAAAAATTTGGTGTGACTGGTCACAGAGCACAAAATTACCAAAGGTATTTGTATTGGTCACGCCATATATTCAGTTTCCGACAGCACGATACATTCGAATTAATGATATAAAATTTATAAATATAGAAAAATATTTATAATTTTGTTATCATAATAATTTCCCCCTATCTTTCCTATGAAGTACAAGAATAAAGAGTGCTTCAAATAAATTTGAGGACAAAATGAGAATATACATAAGAGATTACATATATAATATTTAAGATATTAAATACATCGCATATGTAAGCCTCGAGGCGGATTTATATAATTAAATATTTATTAATTCATAAACCGAAAAAAATAAAGGTATGCCGCCCCAAAAAAAACATTTTTGGGGGTTGAACCACGGATCCACCAATTTGTACACGGTGTGCCCTTACCACTAGAACACAGCACGGCATTCGGGTATATGGTCTCACTTCTTCTGATGACTAAAATTGCTTTTTAGGCAAGGGCGGATACAATGGGGGGGGGGGGGTAAAGGGGATAATTACCCCCCCCCCCCGAAATTTAAAAATAAATACTTTTTTTTGAAAAAAAAAATTTATTTTTAATGTAAATTTTAAAAATTAATACTTAAAAATTTGATTTGTATTTATATTCTGGGAAACAAGTACAGAATGCGCCTTTAAATTACCGAAATTAAGAAAAGTGTGCTGTGAGACGAGTCACACCAGATTCCCCCCCCCCGAGAAACACCACTGGATCCGCCCTTGTTTTTAGGTGAGTTCATAAACCCGAATGCCGTGCTCTGGTATAGTGGTAAGGGCACACCGTGTACAAATTGGTGGATCCGTGGTTCAACTCCCGGTGGCACACCCTTTTTCTCGGGTATATCAATTGATAAATATTTAATTATGAGAATATAAAGCATCTAAAAAAGACAGTCGACTCTCGATAATTCGAAATTCAAGGGACTACAAGAAAATTTCGAGGAATTGAAAGAAAAAAATTCGAATTATTAAGGTTTTGCGAAAATATACTACGTATGAGCTTACATAAATTTTATATATAGCCTCTTATAAAATAAACCATTTTCCACGGCCGCGATAGTTTTTTTCGGACACAGCAAGGGGCACGTATTTCTGCACTCAACGTGACAAACTAAAGAGAATTTGGAAGTTAAGCTGGACTGAAAGGAGGCAAACATTACGCGGGAATGTTAGTGCGAATTATAGGAAGTTCTCTCCCCCTCTTGTTACAAAAAGGATTTCGATTTATCGAGCGTATCTAAATACAGAGAATTTTTTCGATTTACAGCTGAAGAGCTCGAATTATCGAGAGTGGACATTGATTTGGTTTATTATTTATAATCGTTTTGAAAAAATCGGAAAAACTGAAAAAGTACATTAGTAAAGTACTAGTAGATTTTAATTAAAAGCTTATTTTCACACCTCCGTGGGGTAGCTAAGTTAAATATAAAATTTCAACCTGGTAGTTAATTTCGACAGGCAGACCATTTTGCGGGACGCACTTTTTTGAATTCAGGGGACCTGAAAACGTGTATTTTCATCAAAATCTCAACATCGAATTTTTGACATGAATACTTTCTCTCTCTCTATATTGTAAGGGAAAGTAAAAACGAATGTTTGTTTTTTTATTATTCATTGCATTCTGGTTCGTTTTTGATCAACAGCCAAAAAATATCTTGAAGGTGAATTTTTTTTTTTTATAAAAATACTTTTAATTTTATAAATCACTGAACCGATTGTTATGAAATTTGGTCCAGGCCTAGAGACAAATATCTTAATTATTTTGACTGATTTTAAAAAGTTTTGGTATATAAATTTATATGCGCTTTTCTAAATATGATTCAATATACGTATACAAATAAATAATATATTGAAACATACCACCTCGTTAATTTATCTTTTTGTACTCAACTTAGAAAATTATTTATATTTATTGTCGCACTAAACGATACTTTACACATTTTTATTAAATAACGATTCTTTTACAATCCGAGCTCACATTTTGTATCTAAATGTAAACCTCAATAAGACTGTAAAATTTAGGTTCGAAATTCTAACGGGAAGTTGACCAAAGAGCGCGTGACAGACAAACGGACATTCGTGAATTTTATATATAGATTCTATATTATTACATAAGTTAAATTTTGGCTGATTGAGTTTTTTTTTTAATCTAAAAATATCAAATTATTTATTTCTTTTTGTTTGTTTATTTTATATTTTGGCAAGGAAAATAACAAAAATTTTATAAAAAGAAATTAATTTTAAATCATTCACTTTTGGGATTTTACATTAAACTAGGTCAGTGATTCCCAATCTTTTGCATACTTCATTTCTCTTTAACAAATTATTATTTTTCACTGAAATCTTTAAATAAAATTATATATTGATATAAAAAATGCAAATTATTTCAATAATTTTTTACAGGGTAAGAAATCTTTTTAAATTAAAAGGCCTCTCTACCATTGCTACTTGCAATAGTTTCTACTTTTTAAATAAACAAAATTTAAAAAATCTGGTGTATGGTATGGACAGCACATAACTTTCTCTTACTTTCGGTAATTGAAAGTTATGTGCTGGGCGACCAGATTTTTTATGTCGACATATATCTAGTTTCCGACAACACGATACATTTAAATTCAAGATATAATAAAATTAATAAACATAGAAAAATATTGTTTGTAGATGAATCTAAGGAAAATCGAATACTTTCTCTTTATATATTAACATATATCTATATTATTTTGTCCGCTATATATTAACATATATAGTTAAGAGAAAGTAAAAATTGTCCCGCGTGCTCCTCTCTTGGAATAACTTTTTTTTTCCTCAAAATTTTTTATTCGTCGTCTTTGAGTAAATAAATCAAAATTTTTTTAATTTGTAAACTCCTTTAAGTATATTTATCATATTTATTTTTTATGCTTTTGATTAACTCTTCCCAATATTGAAATGTTTATTTGTTATTACATAAATAGAAATGCTCTCTTTTCAAATGTTTATTTCTTCTCTCTTACATTTCATAACACTTTAAAATATTTTTTTAGTTTTTTCTTTTTCTAAAACAAATTATAAGAAAAAAATTAGACAAATTTTATTTTCACTTCGTTCCTAAATAAGAACATTAGAATAGCACTCAACTTTCTCTTACCTTTATTAATTGAAAGTTATATTCACATTAAATTTTTTGTGTCGAAGCAATCTGGTTGCACAGCACACAACTTTCTCTAACCTTCAATAAGGCTAGAGAAAGTTGTGTACTGTGCTTGTCTCACCAGATTTTTTTGTATCGAGATATATTTAGTTGCCCTTAGCACCTAAGTTCCAAACTTGGCCACACGTTTCATAGATGGTACAGAGCTACGAATGCTTCCACGTCAGTAAGTGTACTTCAAACAATTTTCACGAGAAATTTCACTGATATACTTTTTAAAGAGCATCTAAAAAATAGTTGAATTTTGAATTTTAATCAAAATCGTTGAAGAGAATTTTGAGAATATCAAAAAAAAGTGAAAAAGTACATAAGTAAAGTACAAGTACTTTTTGGCAGATTTTGTTCAAAATATTATTTTCACCCCTTGGGGCCTTGGGGGGTGCCTAACTCAAATAATAACTCAAATTTTGTTTCTGAAATATTTTGTTCACAGACAGACAGACCAATTTGCGGGACCTCCAACCCTTGAGAAAATACTTTCTCTATATATTTCATATATAGGGTAAGATAAAGCAAAAAATGTTCCGGCGCCTATGAATACCATTCATTGATACTATGAGAATGCCATTTGGTTGCCTATCTTCCAGGCTTAAAAACAGAACGAATCGCGTTGACATTTTTCTGTTAACTTAAAAAAAAAAAAAGTTATTTTTCTTTCTCACAATATTTTTCTGAACGAAACTTTCTAATGAAATAACAACGCGGAAAAATTCTTTTATTTTTTATTGTTGTCTACTTGCTAGATTTTCTAAATGAATTCAAAAGTTTAAGTATTATTTTAATCTGACTTTGAACTTTTGGTTATTTAACACCTTTAAATTACAAATACAACATAAAAGGATTTCATTAAGAAAAAAAAAAAAAAAATAGTACGTTTTGTTTTTTGTTTTTTATAAAAACCAACTGAAGCCAACAGATCGTTGGGTGAATGAAATATATTCTTAGATCTTTTATTGACTTGACCAAAGCTTTGTAAACATAATTATTATGAAGATCAGTTTTAAATGCTCCATAACATTTCGAACATGGCAAGCCTTGGCCCAATCCCCTGTCCCCGAGTGCTAAAATCGTTGAGCAGCTGACAGGAGGAATAAATATAAGTTCGTTGAGACACGAGGTTCGTTCTTGGGTGCCCAGATGTTCGTGATTGGTCCAGTCTCTGGCTAATAGTGATTGTATAAATTCTACTCCTCTTCTCTTCTAGTACTCTCTTTCCCCACTGTTGTTACTATTTTTATTTTGGTGGCTTTTGACTCGCTCTTATTTCATCAGCGAATCCCCAGTTGTGTTCCTGGGCCACACCCGTACCCTCGTATCGTGTTGTGCACAACCACCCTCTTTAGTGAATGATTTTCCGACCACGTGTTGTCATGATCAATTGAATTGTACAAGAAAAAAAAAAAAACAATCGCCCAAGATGGTACCACCTTGCTGTGTGGCTCAAGAGCCAATTCGGATGCCAATTGATATGACTCACCAATCGGATGTGATTCCTGTAAGTATTTTTTTTTCTGGGGTAGATGTATATAATTTATTTATTATGATTAGATAGAAGCGATGTAATCATCGCGTGACTTTAACATACGTCAGCATACACCTCAAATAATGGTTGTTGTCCACCACAATTATACTAAAGAAGGATGTGGAAGTGCAGGCAACCAAAATAAAACACTCTCGATTATCTGTGAATGTTCAGACGTTTCGGGAAAAATTTATTCACCCATCCTCAGGGAGCAATTCCATTGAGAGAGTTAAGTCTATAATTATACAAGTAAAAATTATTTAGAATATGTGAGGTTTCACTAAGTTGTAAATGAAAGAAATATTGAATTTCTAACTCGATATATTTCGGGCTATTAACCCATCTTCAGGAGTACATGTGACTGAGTGAATAAAAGAGAGTAGATGCTACCAGGCTTAGGTTTAGGTCCGGTTTGATACACATCTCGTCAATTAACAAAATTATCCTACCAATATCAAAAGTACCAGGGAAGATTTGTTAGCTACTTAATAAAGGCATCAAATTATGTACCGGGAAGGATAACAGGGCTGTTGAAAATGTAAAAGAAAGAGACAGACAAAGAACGGAAAGACTGTCTGTCCCAGCTCGGGCAGCTCGTGGTCGCCATCCACGTATCCACAAGATGTGGACCCCTGAGCGAAATTAAAATAAATATTAAAAATTAAAATAATTAATTAAGTTTTTAACAAAAATTTAGTCAAGTCTTTTACCAAATGTTGGGTCTTAGCTAGTCAACTATGTTCTGGGCTCTTACTTAATCAATTGATGATTTGGTACTCGAAAGTCATAGTCAACTAGAGAAGGATAGCTAGTTAAAAGTCAAGAAACCGGCTCTTTATTAAAGCTTTTGGGGTTTGTATTATTATTATTATTACGAGAATTGTTAATTATAGACCACATTTTGTATTAATTATTTATTAAAAATATAAATATACTACAACGTTTCGACTGCTTGTTCTGCAGTCGTTTTTAGGTACTGTGCATATACACTGAAAACAGTTGCAGAATAAGCAGTCGAAACGTTGTACAATATTTATATTTTTAATAAATCAGTTCACTGGAGTCGGAGCAAGTGCAGCAAGTAGGTATAGTGAGCGCCACAATTAAGTCCCCACCTGATAGCTACAGCCTTAAGTATATGGTATATTACAGGGGTGGCCAAGCTCCTTGATAGTCCGAGCCATTTTTCAAAATTTGAAATTTTTCGAGAGCCGCATTTAAATTATTTATTTAAAGGGTATGCAAAAAAGGTATTGAAAACATTTAAATTAAACAACAAAATATGTATATTGAATTTAATATTTATTTAAATTATTTTACTTTTTTTTTTTTTAATTTTGGATTTTTTTGGACGCCTTTTGGTGTTTTTAGGAACCACAACTTATCCTAAAGAGGGCCGCGGGGGGCGCGGGGGGCGGGGGGGCGCCCCCCGGTTGTGTTGTAGGTGTTTGGTGGAGGTTTTTTTATTTTAAAAGGGAAAAAAAAAATATTCTCCCCCGGTTTTTAGTTTTTTTTTTTCAGTCATTAAAATTATTTCACTATAGGCCCTACATCACATACTTAGGCTTATACTTATAGGCTAGCTATCAGGTGGGGACTTAATTGTGGCGCTCACTGTACTTGAAAACGACTGCAAAATAAGCAGTTGAAACGTTATACAATATTTATATTTTTTATAAATAATACAAAATATGGTTTATAATTAAAAAAACAGGTTCTTAGTTGCATTTTTTGTCGGGCAATAATCAGTTAAATTTTTCGGAGGTTCTCTGGTATTGTTGAGAAAATACAGTCTTTTTTTTAAAGCGTCGGCACTCTTTTTCTCTTTATTTTTTTTCTAGGCAGGTGTGTTATCATTTAACAAAGTCAAAAGACTTCTAAAATCAAAAACATGAGTAATATATGACCCTTTATATTGGCCACTTTGTTTACATTCAAAAGTTTTATAAATATTTGAGAAAAAAATAAACTCAATGTCAACTTAGAACAACTTGACTATTTTTCCCTCTGGGCATTAAAAATACCTTTTCCAATGGGAAAATAAAATAAATTTAATATAAACTCATTCCTTATTTTATTTTTTATTTATTTTTTTTTTCGGTTTCAAAAATAAAAATAATCTCCTCGATTTCAATTAGCTAAGAAGCGAGGCGACTTCACTCCAGATGACTTGGACACGCCTCGCCCACACCGAGGCGTTTTGCCATTTCATTAACAAATTTCACCTTTAATGGAAAAGTGAATTTTTTTGTATATTTGTCTTAAAACCACCCCATTTGATGTGACGCTATTTTGACTAAAACTTAACACTTTTGTGTTATAATTTTTTTTGTTTACAGAATAGCAAGGAAATGTTAAAATTAATTAACGCTGATTTCGAACGTTAAATTTAAACTTTTTTGCTTAGAGAATTCACCAGTCGGAGAGTTAATTTTGGTGATTGTGATGGGTCTTTTTTACCGCTCTCTGCGTACCCATTAATTTCAAATTTTAACATCTTACTAGAATTCACTAAGTCTGCTTATATAAATATGTAAAAGTTTCCTTCTTATTCATTCTAGAGACATAACTTAATTTTAAAAAATTAAAATTTTTTGAGGTTCCTTTTTTTGGTCCAACTTTATTGACAATTTTTTTACTTTCTCTTATCTATATATAGTGAAAAAGTATTGGTTTCAAAAATTCGATGTCGAGATTTTGATAGAAATACACGTTTTGAGTCCCCTAATTCCAAAAAAGTGGGTCGCAAATTGGTCTGTGGGTGTGACTGTCTGTCTGTATGAAGGAACTGAGCTACGAGGTTGAAATTTTTTAATTAAGTTAGGTACCCCCCCCCCCCCAGACATTTAAAATAAGAGCACTAGTACTTTACTGAGAAGTACTTTTTCAGTTTTTTTTTTCGATTTTCTCAAAATTCGCACCAATAATTTGATTAAAATTCAAAAATCAATTATTTTTTAGATTTTCTTTAAAATGTATATTCTCATTTTGCCATTGAAATCTTCTGAAGATAACTTTACTCTTGTACATCATAGGAGAAATGGATGCCATGGCAACAAATTTACAAATGTTTTCCCATTTTGATTATAATTCATAAATCAATTATTTTTTAGATACTAAAGTATATACCCGTAAGTGAAATTTTTCTTGAAAATTGTTTGAGGGTGTAGTATTTTAGATTTTTCAAATTCATTTTCCGGCTCTTCCTTCCATAGAGCCAATGTTAAATCCCAATGGGGATTTGTATATAAATTTCAATTCAAAGGGGTCCCTTTGGAACTTTTAACACATTTAAAAAACGTTTTTCCAAATCTTATGAAATTTCGCTTTATATTTATTTAGGATTCTCTAATTTTTATTTTATCATTTTATGTATTTTGTTGAAAACATCAGTTGGGTGTTGATCAGTCAACAGATTTATTTATTTTCTCGCCATTCACTTCACTTTTCATTTTATATATTTCATCCAGAGTGTTGTTCATTGGTTTTAACATAAAATTTACGCGTTGAATTTTTTCAAGTGTTTATACAAATAATTTCCAGATTTTTTCTTGTCAATCTGCCATCTATGCGAGGCTGTAAACAGATTTACATGTCAACCTTTGACTTATTTAATAAGCTTTTGATTTATATTTTATATTATCATAATAGTTAAATGTATTAATATATAGTGAATAGCGCATCTCAAGCAGGCAAAACACCTGTCACAATTTTAGACATCTCTGCCAACACTGATTTTGTCCACCAACTCAGCCTTGTTTCATTTAATCGAAAACCCTAAAGCAATTTCTATTCCCGTTCTTAGCATGTGTAACGTTTTATTACGGTCTACGGGGCACGTTGGCGTCAAAATGATCTTGAAGGAAACGATATTATATTTACAATATTTCAAAATAAATTATAAATTTCCCAGATTGGTTAGAAATGTATAGTAGATACCCTGATATAATGCAACATTTGTATTTATTATTTTTAAAATTCGAAATAAGAAAATATTTTCTTCGCGGTGCGGGGTCGGCTGATCTCACTCTTTCCCACCAGCATGTGTTTATGCGACCGGGAAGGATAGAACAGGCCGACCTGTTGCAATTAACCCTCCTCCCTCCCCGAGATTTGAGAAAAATAATTAAATTTTATTTTTAATATAAATTTTAAAAATTTATATATATTCTGGTAAACAAATACAGGATGCACCTGTAAGGAAAAATTGTGTGTTGTGCAGCCAGTCACAGCAGATTACCCCCCCCCTCCCCTGGATCCGCTCTTGGTCTGAGGCCTATTGAAAATATAGAAGGAAGAGACAGACAAAGAACATAAGGACTGCCTGTCCCAGCTTGGGCAGCTCGTGGTCGCCATCCACGTACCCACAAGATGTGGGCCCCTGAGCGAAATTCGAAATAAGAAAATATTTAAATAAATTATAAGATGACGTAACTTGTAACAATTATAGGGAAAAAACAATTTGCACCTGATAGCTCAAGGTGTGAGATTTATCAAAAAAAAAATTTATATAATTGATAATAAAAAAAAAAAATTTTAAACCATTTTTTTTTCTGATTTTATGTTCATTTTTTGCTATACTAATAAACACCTAATTTTTCAGATACAGTAAAAATGTTCTTAACAAAAACATAGATTGTAATTAAAATGACTGGTTACTATAAAAAAAATTACAACATTTCGGCTATTATTTTTGCAACCGTTATCAGGTTAAAAAACAAACTATTTCAGCGTAGTTGCCGAAACGTGGTCATTTTTTTTGTTACAAAAAGCAATTTACAGCTGTGATGTTATATTAATTTGGGTAGAAAACAAGGGCGGATACAGGGGGTAAAGGGGGTAATTACCCCCCCCCTGAGATTTGAAAAAAATAGTTTTTTTCGAAAAAATAAAATATATTTTTAATGCAAAATTTTAAAAATTAATACTTAAAAATTTGATTTGTATTTATATTCTGGCAAACAAGTACAGAATGCGCCTTTAAATTACCGAAATTAAGAAAAAAATGTGTGCTGTGCGACCAGTCACTCCAGATTACCCCCCCCCCCCCCTCCCCCCCGAGAAACACCTCTGGATCCGATACTGGTAGAAAATGAGAGATGCACCTTTCCTTTTCTTGATTTATTTAATTCACACTGCTGACACTGCTGACGTTTCGGTTCAGTGTTTTAACCATCTTCAGGGCTGGCGGAAAGTCATTATGAAAGTATACATTGTTGAACAAACTCTTATATAATAAATATATACACAGTATGCGATGACCAGGCAGATAAAAAAAAAATTGTAGTTAATTTATCTTATTAATTACTAACTAAAATAAACCACAATTTCTTTTATTCCTAATAATAACAATCATTTAAAGTGACTGACGTCAAAAAAAAAAGATTATCAAAAGAAAGGTTTAACAAATGTATCTCGTTTGGTGGTCACCCTAGAAAAAATAAATACATTTGAAATATTTATTTTTGTTCCTAACTAAAATCCTTGGGCAAAGTTTTTCCGAAGTTAATATTTGTAAAAGATTCCTGAATTAAAGTTTACCTCACGCTTTGAGATTTGGCTTACTTCACTCATTCTTTGATAGAAACTTTATTTTTAATGTGTATTTGAAGGATGTGATAGAAATCAAATTGTTACAAAAATACAATTAAGAATGAGTCATTTAAATTTTAGAATTTGTTATCGAATAAAAGAGATATGGTTTAAAAAAATCATTAAATAATAGTAATTATTTAAAATTAGCAATTAATATTTTATACATATCATATTTTTTTTTTTTTTTTTTTGATTAAATAGAACACTATCGGCAAACAGAATTCAAGACACGGAGGAGCGATCGAGGGATTCCCCCTTGAGCTATCATTTTTTGCCCATAATTGTTACAAGTTACGTCACTAATTAAATTATTTTATTTAAATAAGAATTCTAAAAATAATTAATAAAATTATGCATTACTTTTTATATCTGGGAAATTTATAATTTGTGTTTATAAGTAAAGAATACAATCTAGAGTAGGAGGCACTATTTTACAATACTGTATACTCAACATAATACGACCCTTAATATAAGAGCATATAATATAAATATAATAATAATAAAATCTTTAATTTATTGAGGTTTTACTTATTGTTGTATTCGAAAATATTAAAAAAAGCAATTTTATTTTAAATCTGTGATTAACTAACAAAAAAATTAATTTATATATTAAATTATATTTCACATGAAGAGGTAAGTTAATTAAGGTTAAAATTAACTAAAAATGTTCATTTTTTTAATAATTATTTAATCTCTGGGCGATCGATTTCGCTATTTATAGCATCATCAGGCCAGCTGGAAGAGCAAATTACAATTATAAAATTTGAATATAAATACATTTATACAAATTATGTGTATTTATATTCAAATTTTCTAATTGTAATTTGCTCTTCCAGCTGGTTTGATGATGCTATAAATAGCAAAATCTATCGCCAAGAGATTAAATAATTATTAAAAAAATAAGTGATCTGGCGTTTTAGTTAATTTTAACCTTAATTAACTTACCTCTTCATCATGTGCACGTCAGAAATGGAGGAATATATTCAACATATATTATTTCACATTTATATAATTGTAATGAAAATATTATTTTAATAACTTGTAATGACGATATTGCTGAATTCTGGATGTTACGATTTTGTGTAACGTCTCAATTTTTTTAGGGCTGATGATGGTTCATTATGTAACCGAAACTGTTAAAAAATTGCAATATCAGTCGCCAGTTCCCATTTATTTAATATTTCCGAATACCTGCAAAAATCAAAGAATAAACTTAAATATGATATAAGTTTTAACATAAATATCTAGTACGATTTAAATAAATCATTAAACTCATCCAGTGACGCTCCCAGGATTTTGCTAAAAGTTTGGGAAGCCCGAAATTTTTGGTTTAGAAAATGATAATATTTCTTTCTGTCCAATTGGGAACTTGGACCACTAATCCATCGAAATAATTTCTCATTAACATCAAAATAAATTATCACAAATTGTTTCACATTATATTCTCTAAATTGTTTTTCACAAAGTTCGTTCACTCCATTATTTTGACACTTGGGGGATTTCAAAATGAAATCATTTAACGATAGATTTTATGGATCGTTAATCTTATTTAAAGAGTCTCTGGTTGTTTCAATTCAGTCCAAATATCAGATTTATGCTCTTTTAAAAAGCCGTAACATTTTCTCTCAATATAGAGGAGGGTAACAGAGGTCCTAAGGACCAAATAAGAGTGAAAACTTAGTGGCTAGACCCCCTCTGGGGGAAAATATTTTTAAATATTATTTTTCTCTACTCTAGAGTTATAGTAATCTATTGATAATAATTCAATTTTTTTTATTTGGGATTTATATAATTAGTATTTACTAAATCAAATCAAATTTCTTATTTATTAATTGGAATTTATGTTTGAAGGCTAAAAGGCCCGGCGATATATCTCCCTTGCCCCTGTTCAGTCTGATGTGCTCGAGAGTGGAGCCTTGAGGTTAGGCAACCATCATGCTTTAAAGTAGCTTTTCCCATTGAGTTACATTCAAAAACGATGATTTATTTATTTTAAAAATATTGGTTTGGTTGACTAAGCTCAAGGCTACACTCTTGAGCACATCAGACTGTATAAAAAGTCATATCTAAAGAACGGACAAAAAAAAGCATAAAAATATGGGGAAAAAAAATTGCTTAAAAAAAGCATAAAAATCTTGAATAAAAAGTTATTAAATAAGCATAAAATTAACTAATTAATTAATTAACTTCTACTCATACGTAAAAGGGGTAATTATCCCACCCTCCCGAAAATTGAAAAATATATTTTTTTTTGGAAATTAAATAAAAAATTTATTTGTATATATATTCTGGTAAACAAGTACAGAATACAACTTTAAATTACAGAAAGTAAGAGAAAGTCGTGTGCTGTGCGGCCAGTCACACCATATTACCCTGCACCCCCCCTTGAGCGAGAGCCCGCCGAGGACGGGATTTAAGCAGTTTCCGAAGAATTTGTTTTACATGAACGTTTTTGCTGAATAAATGTTTTGAATTATTTCTAAAAATTATATAAAGCACGAAGGAAAAAAAAGCATGAAAACTCAAAAAAAGCAATCTCAATACAATTAGTTTTTAATTATTTTATTTATTACTTTTTTATTGATTCTATTTTTCCCCCTTTGAGGCTAATACACTTAGTTTTGCGTAATTCATGTAAAAAATTAAATAGGTTTTTTTATAAAATTAAGCAAAAAGCATTTTGCTTAAAATCCTGTCTTTAGTCATATCTCTTTTTATTGAGCCAATTCCCACTGTGCACATCTATAAATTTGAATAAAGACTTTGTTGAAAAATATTTTACATGACTTTTCTTAATCAGTTCATAATTTCCAAATGAGTCTTAAGATTTTAAAGAAACGATACACTTTCAAACTTGGCAAGTGGATAAGCAATTTAATAGCCTACCATTTTAATCATCATAAAAAAAGAAAATTATTAGATAAAAATAGAATAGTATTTTCAAGCAATATTACTTTACGTGTGATGAGAGTGAGGGTTTGAACTTGATGAAAATTAATTAAGAAATGAGTTCCACCGACACACTGAATTAAAGATTTCAAGGCGTTCAATGGGAGATGATAAAACGAAATATCCTTTTCAGCGGCGACTTTATTAGAAAATTAAGTAAATATTTATTTCACGGTTCAATTCCTTTCTCCCTTCCCTATTATATATAACAATTCGATCATAATAAGAAAATAAAATTTAAATATTTAGAGACGTTACTTATTTTCTCGCCAAAAAGAAAAGAAATGTATAAAAACGAAAATTATCTATAATTTTATACAAATCTGGTTAAGGTGCGCGTCTCGAAAAGCCGTTAGAAGACGATTCACTACCGAGTTACTCTAGACGGCAAGAGATGGCGTTAGTTTTCCATAGGGATACGAGGGATTTATTCCATTTCATTTTAAAGATTCCAGCTAATTAATTAAGGGTAAAAAATTAATTATTTTTTAACACAATGATTACTAATTTAATTATCTATAAGATCTAGAGCGAATTTTTAAAAAATATCTTTTCTTTAATGTGATTAATCTAAAAAAAAATTTTATTTTTTCGTAATTAAAAAAAAAAGCTTCTATAAGTTGTAGATATTTTAAATAGCTTTAATTTTAAAAAAATTTGATGTCGATAGCTTCAAAATTGTGGCGGCTGGAAGCTCCCAAAATTAGCGCCCCGAGACGCGCACCTTAAAAGCAAATATTAATATTTATAATTTATTAGAATATAAAAAGAATGAACTCTTAAACTCTCCTTTGATCTTCGTTTCAAGTGTTTTTACAGCTGAACTTGGAACTCATAAAACTTTCGTTAAGATCGTTAAAAATATCAAAAGGAGAAAATATTAATGACAGGACTTGGGAAAGATTTATTAGATCTATGTCAAGTTCACACAACTAATTAAGAAATCAGACGTTTTAGAAAATAAGTTGATATTTAAAAACACGGAAGTTATCAGCCGACTGAAATATTATTTATTTTTAATTGACTCTCATAAGTTCTTTTCTATATCCCTCTCTCCCTAAAATCTCTTGTCAATTAAATTTCTTTGTCATTTAGACAAGATTTTCTGCAACAAAAAATAATTTCTAAAAACTTTTCAGTAAGATTATTTGTAATTATTCTCAAGTTGACGGAATGATTTATTTTAATAAAGCAGACTTTATTTTCAGGATTTTATTAATTTACATTAGACCAGCGTTTCTCAACCTTTTGTGGCCCGCGGACCAGTAAAACTTGTAAAAAACCAGTGATATTTTTTTAACAACAAAATTTTACTAGTTATTAAAGAACTACTACATAAGTTAATTGTAACATTTTTATTATCATTTATTTACAATAATATTTAAATGTAAAGATATGTAATTAATTATATATACATATAATAATTAAGTATATAAACCTTTAACAAAAATCACAGAGAATTATAAAAAAAATCACAAACTCATGGACATAGGAACACAACAAAAAATATCACTTAAAAAAAAACCCTTTTCGGCAGCTGAGGCCATTCAGGGGTTCAACTTTATTAAATAAATAAAATTGTCCGGGGATCAGCAAAATTTCTCCGCGGACCACTGGTGGTCCGCCTGACCAGCGGTTGAGAATAGCTGTCCTGTGTTAAAAAAATTTATTGGAGACAAACTTCATTTCTTAAATTATGGGAAGGATAAAGAGTAATAACGAATTTTGCTTGGAGATTATTTAATCTTTAGACTATCGATTTCGTCACGAAGTACCATCATCAGATCAAGTGCGGATCCAGAGGGGGGGGGGGGTAATCTGTTGTGACTGGTCGCACAGCACACAATTTTTTCTTAATTTCAATAATTTAAAGGCGCATTCTGTACTTGTTTACCAGAATATATATACAAATCAAATTTTTAAGTATTAATTTTTAACATTTTTTTCAAAAAAAAAAAAAAAAATTTCTCAAATCTCGGAGGGGGTAATTACCCCCTTCTCCTTGTATCCGCCCTTGCATCAGATCCATTAAAAATGTGAAAATATAAATAAATATATCACAAATGTAACTATTTTTCACATTTTTAGCGGACCGGATGATTAGTATGATATGACTACTAAGTGCCGAAATCGATATTCTAAAGATTAAGTCATTTTCAAACAAAATTCGTTATTATTTTTTATCCTTCCCATAATTTCAAACAAAATCATCAAGAATATTCATTTCATAAGTTTATTATTTTATTTCTAATATTTTCTTAAAAAAAAGAAAGAAATTTGTTAAATATTTAATTTTAGAAGTGAAACTTAATTATGCGCGGTAGAGCAAGTAGGGCAAACTTTTTTTCTTAAAATTTACAGGAAAAAAAAAATTTTAAATGGGGGCCCCCCCCCCCCCCCCCATCCCCCCCTGTTAGGTATCTCAAATTTGGCCAAAAGATATTTAATTAATTTTTTAATTCTTTACAGTTTATATACCCGTAGATATATTTTGAAATATTTTATTTAGAAAAAAAATATAAAATTTAAAAATGCAAATACCCCCCCCCTGCTCACTAGTGCGTAATATAATTAAATCCAGTGAGATACATTTGTTATTTAAATTGAAAAAAATGTTCAAATATTGCCAATGTCGTCTTCTGAGGTAGTTAAGTGGGAGATATTCTCATCCCTAGGTATTCCAAAAGGCCTAAATGAACATCCATTTTAATCTAACCTGACCTACCTTAACAAGTGAAAATTAGATATTCATCCGTTAAACAAAAAGTAACAAAATTTATTTTCTCTTTCATTAAAAATAAACATTGCATGACTTTTATGTAGGATTAAAATTTTTTTATTATTTGCCTTTAACTTCTGTTAGAAAAATTCCATAACTTGCTTCTTATGCTAGGGGCCAGGTGTTCGCCTCCCGTCCCATGCAACAAAAATTGATTTCTAATTAATTGACTATCGAATGACGGGGTCTAAATGACCTTAGATTCCGAAAATGACCTTTAACGAAAATAAAATAACAAAATAAAATTCTCCTTTATTAAGCGAATTCCCGATAGTTAGGCAACCAGGCGATATCGTTTTAATATTTGGTCATCTATTTATAGGATCAATTTGTCCTACAAATAAACTCATGTGGCCTTTATGGCCTTTAGCATGTGGAAGTTCACATCCCCTCTAAAAAATAAATAAATAAATATACAATAAAGTTGGAAATAGATAAAAAAAAATTTCCTGACTTTAACCGACATTTAACAGTTCAATAAAATTTATTTTTTTCTCAATTGAAATTTTACAGTGATATTTGGGTCATACTTTTAAATATATTTATTCTGATATAAAATATGTATAGATGTCATAAAAATATTTCTCGTTTATCTTTACCAACAAAAATCATTAAATAAAACATACTTTTTACTTTCTCTTAGCTCTATATATGTTAATATATATAGAGAGAAAGTATTGGATTCATGTCAAAAATTCAATGTCGAGATTTTGATGGATATACACGTTTTGAGGCCCCCTGAATCCAAAAAAGTGGTTTTCTCAACATGGTCTGTCTGTGTGTCTGTGTTCGATTTTAAACATGAAGGAATTGAGCTAGGAGGTTGAAATTTTATATTTAAGTTAGACATCCCCCTCGAGCGTGAAAATAAACTTTTAATCAAAATCGGCCAAAAAGTACTAGTACTTTGCTAATGTACTTGTTCACTTTTTTTCGATTTTCTCAAAATTCGATCTAAGGATTTTGATTAAAATTTGAAAATCAATTATTTTTTAGATGTTCTTTAAAACGTATATTCTTATTTTTTTTGCCCTCAAAATTGTTTGAAGCACACTTCACTCTTGTACTTTATAGAAAAGATAGGAGAAATGGTTACCATGGTAACAAAATATAAATATTTTCCCATGTTTATAAATTTTACATCTTGAATTCTAATATATCAGTGGAAACTAAATATATGTCGACACAAAAAAATCTGGTTCGACCAATCACCCCTTCCAAAAAAAAAAAAAAAAAATCACACCAGATTTAATTAATTTAAATTAATAAATCATTAAAAATGTATTATTCTTATTTATTATTATTATAAATCAATTTACAAAATATATTCTAACAAATTAGAAATAATTAAACTTGGCGAAGGAATATTCTTTCTATTGAATACATTTCAAGTTGATATCGATCACCTATATTTGGGCCAGGCAATTTAATATGTTTCCTTTCATTCGAATTACAGACTACTTATAAGTTTATCTTTTCATTTCAAGTAACAGTTATTGAATAAAAAAGACAAAGAGAATTTTCCGAGTATCAATACAAGAAAATAAGGAAAATCATTTAAATAATTACTACTGCTTGCGTAAATAATAAAATAAACTTGCCTACGGTGGCCTCGCACTCAGCCACCATTTTCTTTTACTTTGCCTGATTTTATAACTGGTTAATATTTTTTAATTATAGAAAAAGATCCTTGATTTGCTCTGATTTTTTATATAATTTCAAAATACGAGGAAGTAATTAAGAGAATTTGTTGCTTTTGCACCACCTGTACGGCCTTGAATCAAAATAACCCCTGGCTCATCTTCCTTTAGAGCCAAGGCCTACCATTTCGGTTATTGGCTGGGATATTAATATTTAATAAGCCTCTACCCTGTACAAATAATTCTCTTTGTCGAAACTAAGTTTCCTAATCCACATCTATCCATTTTATAAACTACCCTTGAAACATTAATGATGCCTTCTGCTAAAAAAAAATGTATTACTTAAAAAAAATAAAATACAAGCTAGATATTTTATATAAACATTGAAACATTTTATGCTGAAAAGTAAATTAATTTTCTATAAAATTGGATGAAACAAGCATTGTTTATTTATTTATTTTATTTTTTTTGGAAATTTTTAAAATTTGTTAAACATTTAATTAGCTTGAATTAATTATTTTCATTATTATTATTTTACATATAAATATATAAGGCTTTTGTTTCCACTGAAACATTTCGAATTATTGTTTATATTTCAATTATTTCTCTTTTTTTTTTAATAAATAAATATCAGACTAATTACTTCAAATTCACAATAAAAAGATAATTAAAATACTTCATCTTCAAATATCGACTGTGTTTCTAAAAAACAAATTAAAAATATCTATAAATTTCTCTTTCTCTAAGGAATTAATTATTTTAATTAATTTTAATTTTTAAA
This sequence comes from Euborellia annulipes, assembly GCA_023213315.1. Lineage (NCBI taxonomy): Eukaryota > Metazoa > Arthropoda > Insecta > Dermaptera > Anisolabididae > Euborellia > Euborellia annulipes. Next base: position 73,964 of record JAKCPI010005336.1, on the reverse strand, counting down.
AGTTATGCCTTTATTAAGTCGCTAACTTTGCAAAACTTTCCTTTTAACTCAGAGAGCTATGTGATAAATATGTGGAAAAAGTATTTTTATTTTTTTAACTCGAAGGTTAAGCGTGTTCTTGTTTACTATATCGATGATTTGTTATCGGTAGCTAATTGACTAGATGTGAAGCAACCGTCCCTAAATCGTAAAAAAGGCCTTTATCTCTTCTAATTTTCAGAAAATTTTTCCATGATTTTATTTTGTATTTCATTTTATACAAATTTTACTTTTTCATTATCACAAATTTTGTATTAGCTCTTTTTTTCGTAGACATCACTAAACATTTGATTAGTAAACGAGTTAATCTCATTTGGTATTTAAAGAGATTAACAAATTTTATGTAGAATTATTTTCATACTTATAATTTGATTTTAATTTTTTCCATCCATTCACATCAGATCCTGAATCAATTTTTTTTCTCTTTCTATAAAACTATAATTTAATTTATTATTATGGGAGTTTTTAATTATAGACCACATTTTGTTATTAATTATTTATTAAAAATACAACGTTTCGACTACTTATTCTGAAGTCGTTTTCAAGTACTGTTCACTTGCTCCGACTCAAGTTAACTAACGGTTCACAACAGTGAACACTTGAGTCGGATCAAGCGCACAGTACTTGAAAACGACTGCCGAATAAGTAGTCGAAACGTTGTATTTTTTAATAAATAATTAATAACAAAATGTGGTCTATAATTAAAAACTCCCATAATAATTATAATTTAATTATTTAATATGCAAGAATTAATTAAAAAAATGATATGCGTCTGTGTATTTTATCAATATATTCTAAGAATAAATAAACGAAATTAATTAAAAAATTTTTTTCGATCAGCAGATTTACATTTTGTTTTGTTCATTCAACTAAATTATTCTTTGTTCCTATAAAAGCCGCCATTCATGTTTTTGTGGTTCGATTCTGTTGGCTCTTCTACTTTGACATTTTGTTAATGTTTCCTGAGTGGTTTCAAATAGATTTCATTTCTGAAAAAAAAAAGAAAAAAAAACTTGCAAACGATTCCGATTACGCGATGCGATGAAGGTTCATTTCATCATAGGTGCTTTTGTAAACATAATATAACCAGAGCTTGAAATAACATTAGAAAAAAAAAAAAGAATTTTGAAAGCTTGTCGAGAACAAATTTTTATTTAAAGAATTTGAAAAAAAAAATTATAAACAAATAATATCTATGTTAACAATGAACTTTTATAAAAAAAATAAGCATACTCACAATCATGTTAAATATATCTATGACTAGTTAAGTCCGAATTGAGATATATTGAATATTAATATCAAATGGAGATTGCGAAAAATATTTAACTATATATATATATTAAGATCTTTTTCGGCATCTAAGGCCATTTAGACTCATCCCTATTTATTTCAAATGATTTGTAGTCAAATCAAATGGAATAAATTTTTCTCGCTTGGGACGGGAAGCGAACCCGTGACTCCGGCCCGAGAAGCTAGTGTCTTCTCTCTGAGCCACGGGTCAGTTATTTTATTAAAAAAGAAGATTTCGCAAAGTATAAGTGATTAATTAAATTATAATAACAGAATGGTGTTGTTGTAAGGTAGCCAAACTAATTTTTCGATTAATTGCTTCGGAGCTTCTATAACAGGGGTGGCCAACCCGCCTTGAACATTTTTCCGGCCCGCACTTTTATTAGATTGACAAATAATTCCTATGGTCACGGGCGGATGGTTTGGTACAGTGGGCCCCTCAAGTGCCTGATCTGCTCGAGAGTGGAGCCTTTAGCTTAGTCAACCAAAACTTCTTCTTTCCTTGCCTTATTCCCGCAGTGCGGGGTCGGCGGAATGGGATTTTTGAACCCGTCGCACAGTTCGACGCCTGTTGAAAATATAGAAATAAGGGACAGCAGACATGTAAAGAACAGAAGGACTGCCAGTCCCAGCTCGGGTAGCTCGTGGTCGCCATCCACGTACCCACAAGATGTGGGCCCCTGAGCATTTCTTAGTCAACCAAACCAATATTTTTAAAATAAATAAATCATATATTTTTTTAAATTCAACTGAAGTGGAAAAACTTCATAAAGCTAAATATTTTGGTTGCCTAAGCTCAAGGCTCCATTATCGAGCTTTTGTGGCGCCCAGTGTACGAATTATCGGAGTATGAAATTAAAAAAAAATTTTCTTTGGGGACCGACAAAATTTGTACTAATTAGCTGGAAATACGAATAATCTGGATACTAAATATCAGGATGTTTATTTTATAATGGTCAAAGTAGTGAAAACCGATGTATTAAAAAAATACATAATTTGTGCATCTATATATTTAAAAATTAACTGACGAAATTATGATAAAGATATCGCTCTAGTAAAATAAATTTGTTTAATTATTTCATTTATATTTATATATTTTTTATATTTCATTTTTAGTGTTATATATTTCTTTATAATATGTGCGTTTAGTATCATTATTATTATTGTATTATCTATGTTTACATGTAAGAATAATATCAAACACAATAATAATATCGGATTTAATCCATAATAACATACATGTTTCAACTTTTCACCCCAAAAAAATGACCATCATCTAATATGGGGATATATATCTTATATTCGGCCCGATGCATTTCCAAAATGGCCCGTGTTCTATTGTGTCGACCACGCATATGTGCTTTGTTCTATATTTTAATTAGTCAATTCGGTTGCTTAATTTCCAGAAATTAACGAATTTACGCAACGCATTTATTAACAAAAATATGAATACGAATGCAAATTTTGTATCAAACATTTTTACGGTACGATACTGATCAGAGAAATATCGATATTTTATCGTATCGTACAAGAAAATGGCATGCATATAAGAATTTACAATTTTACTGATAATTAAAAACAAAGTCATTAAAAAAAAAGTTAAATTGTAATTAGTTAATTGCAAATAAATGACAAAATTATTTTTGTATATTTTATTTGAGCAATGTGATTTGTGATTAATGGCGATTATAAATAATAGAATAAAAAAAATAGGTCTTTTTTAATTTATTTTTTATTTATTTGTATTTTTTTTTAATTTTATTTATTTTTATTTATTTCTTGTTGTAGGGACCTGAAATGATTAGAGTATCAAAATTCTACAAAGACTCCAAAGAAGGGAAATTTGTCAGTTTTATTGACAAAGATGTTCAAACGCTTTACGATACTTTTCGAAAAGGAGCCAAAGAATCTAGTAAGTAATGAACAATGTAATTAGAAAGCATAATTATGAATTGTGAGGAATATAAAAATTAAAATGAATTATTCTCTGCCTATGGAAATAAAAATAAGCGTCCAAACGCGGAGTTTATTTTATTTATTTATTTTTTTTTTTTTACTATTTATATAATTTATTTTAATTTTTACATTATTATTTTTAATAAAATATGATATACTCAAAGGGACCTTTAATTAGATTATTCTATTTTATTATTAAAATCATTTTTGAAAGGATGTTGCAATTTTGTATGGTATAATTAAAAGACCAGTGATGCGATGCAGGTGGGGGCGAAAGGCGAAAAGTTACCAATTCCCTGCGTTACAAACCGACAGACAAATTATTTCCAATTTAATAGTATTTATATGAGACATTCCATTCCAACTTATTGTGGGAATTTGTAAGTCAGATTGAGCTGAAATCTTTTTATAGTGCTTGAAAAAGATATGCATGATTTTTTTTTTTAATTTTTAGACCAGCAAATCATGAGATAGGAATTTTTGAAAATTTTAATGTATCTTTATCATGATTGGCTGGCCAAAAATTAAAAAAAAAAATTATACATAACATTTTTCACATACAAAATTAAAACTAATAATAATAATTATTTAAAAAAAAAAAAAAAAAAAAAAAACAAACGCAAATTCAAAAACTTCACTATCCAGATATATTATAGGTGACAGTTCATAAGAACCCGAAAAGCAAAATTTATAATAAAAACAAATAATTATTTTAGAAAATGAGATAAGGTCAATTCAGTCGTCGAGAATTTCGAGAATGAAACATTGTATATATTCAAAGGCGCCGGGAATGGGGCAATGTACCCTCCCCCCTCCCCCCCTGTCATTCTATAAGAGGGGCAGAGGGGGGCAATATGTCTTCTTTTATTTCGTTTTTTTACTTTTGAAAAATAAAATCTTCTAAATTAAAAGAGTAAGAAATTCATTTTTTTCCAAAATATTTTTTATAGACCCTATTGTATTTCTAATTTCTAAAAACATTTTATATTGAATTAAAAGAAGAAAATTAAAAATATTTATTTCCTTCAAATAGTATAAATATAGCCTAAAAAATTTTTTGATAAAATCACTAGCAAATTTTTTAAAATTTTATTAAAATTGTGATTTTATTTAAAATTTTTAAAGCTTTATAGTAGATTTGTTTTTGTTTTATACTATTTGATCATATTAAATTATTTTAATTTTCTGAAAAAAAATTTTTGCCCCCCCCTCCCCCTGATTCAAATTCGTTCCGGCGCCCCTGTCAATGTTTCATTCTCGAAATTCTCGCGGACTGAATTGACCTTATCTCATCTTTTAGATATTAATCTACAGTCCTGGTGAGTTCATTATATAATAATTTTAATTACATTATTTTATAGAAAATCCCAAGTGAGGATGGTGGGTGGGAAAATTCCTAACACGGAGGCGATAGCAAACTCAGAAGATCAAAGGGGTTTGGGATGAAGAAGTTTCTCTTTATTTTCAGAAATAACAGAGATATAGCTGGGCCGTAACCAAGTGAGGGATATGCCCTCTCCATCCTGAAATCCTCCTCTCTCTCAAAAAAAAGTTAGAAATTATTGTTAAAATTTTTTGAAAAAAAAAAAATATATTTTATATTATTTTTAAAAGAGGGTGGCAGGATGAATGTTGAAATATTTTGCAAAAAAAAAAAAATCCTAGAATTTTTTATTTAATTCATATTTAAGATTTATTATTTATTAGGCAATTAAGGGAAGAGGGGCACCCCACAAATTTTCATATTTATTATATATTTTATTAATTAAATTTATAACAATTTTCAAAATTTATTGAAAGGTGATGTATTCAATTTGAAAAGCAATTATCTTTTGCTTTTCAAATTGATTACTTCACTGCATAAATAATGGATTTACAATTTTATTAATAACTAATTAAAATAAACCACAATTAATGACAAACAAATTACTAATTTTTGATTTATTATTGTTTTAAAATAGAGAAAAGAAGAGTAAAAGCCTTGGGATTTAGATGCCGAAAAAGACCTTATACAAAAACAAATATAAATGTAAGGAGGCGGCCAAATTAGAGCAGGCGTTCCCAACATTTTCATACCCAGGAGCGCATTATAAAATATCGGTAGGGCGGCGGGCACCAGATATTTTTTAAGGATATTTATAATTGAACAAGAATAAAAAAATAATTTATATTTTTAATAATTAGTGTTTGTGAAAAAAATTCTGTCGCGGTCGAATAGTGGCGGGCGCACACAAATCGCTGGGCATGGGGTCGGGAACCCCTGTTTTGGAGAATTAATTCGGCCCTCATTTTTCGATCCAAACTCAAGATCTTTAGATAATTCGTACAGTGTTCTATTGATTGCACAAGCTTTGCAAGGGTTCGAACCCCCGCCTACGACCCATTCCGGTTCATGATTAACTCCCAGAAAATTATATTGATTAAATTATACCGGTGAATTCACCTTGTTGACATTTATGTATTGCAATATATACGTAATCATGTATTATAGCCAATTATTCAAAATGTCTTTCACTTCCAGCTGGAGTAAGGGAGAGAGTGCTGTCAGAAAATAAACATGTTATTTTTTATATAAGCGAATATCGTAATATCTTTTTGGTCAGACTTCGCTCCCACTTATCTGCGCCTCAAAATTTCTAAAAAAAAAAAAATTTAAAGAGGGATGCATATTTTTAATTTCTAGAAATATTAATATATCCAAAGTTTTCTGTAAATTTATTAATTTATTTTTATTTATTTATTTATTTTTTATTTTTTTTTTTTGAGAGGATGTTCAGCTAGAAGTGATGTCATTAGGAGGGGGAATTTGGCATTGGGGCATTTGCCCAGAATATTAGTAAAAGGAGGGCGTAAAAACAAACACTAATATTTATTTATATATGTGTAGACAGAGGGTAAAAACCTATACGTATGATATATTTGCAAAAAGCTCTCAATTTCTAATATAAATCAAATCTTAAATAATCAATTTTAAATTAACAATTAAAATTTTTTATTTCTTTTCAAATAGAAATTCATAAAAAGATTCTATCAGACTAATAAATTGCATTCTAACAATTTATTTTCTTTTAATGGAACACGAAAACAGCAAATTAATATACAATTTATTTCTGACAAAAATAAATTCTATTTTAGTTTGATGTTTTTGTGGACATTTTTTTTTTTTTATCATTTTCAATATTTAAATTTCTCAGCCTGCTTTTAAAATATTCAAATTGTTTCTAACAAATAATTTAACAGATTGGAACTCTGTTCCAATTATTCTTATTACTTCACTTAATTAATTTTTCTTTCGTTTTTTAAAATATCTCTGCAACCGTTAAAAAAGAAAATAAATAAATAAATTCTTAAGAAATTACATATACATATTTAAGATATTATATATATCGCGTATGTGAGAAATGCATATAATTAAATATTTATTAATTCATATACCCGAAAAAAGTAAGGGTGTGCCGCCGGGAGTTACCACCAAATTGTACTCGGTGTGCCCTTTCCACTAGACCACAGCAGCGGTGCGCAAGGTGTCCGTGGTTCAACTCCCGGCGGCTCACCCTTATTTTCTCGGGTATATCAATTAATAAATATTTAATTATATAAATAAATTCTTATTTTTTCTTTTCCAATTGATACAAAATTTCGCATTACCTGCTCAACTCATCTTCTCGCAATTTTATATTATTCCTTCTTTCTAAATCTTATCTTTATTTTTTTATTTATACATGAAACCAAATAGTAGAAAAAATAATTAGATAAATTAAAGAAACCAATAAAATAATTCCTAGAACGACATCTACATCAATTGTTGTGGAAATATTTTAATTATTAAAGGTATAATAAAAAGTAATTAATTTATATAAAATAGGCAACACACTCTATCTCACAGATACACAAGTGGTGTTTCCGCCTATCTCCACCCAATCATATATGACGTTGCCCATGGCGATGGGCTCCCTTCTATGCTACATGCAACAGGTTAATTACAGATGGATTGTTAATTGATTAAGGGTGTTAATACTACTACTACTAATGGAGTGCTTGGAGACCCCGTCAAGAGGTCCCCCCTTCCCCTCCCTGGTCGCATGACTTAAATAGAACAACTGGAAACAAATCGTGAAGAAAGGAGACATTTAAGGGAGGGAGAGTTATACGCAACCCGCTCAACAGCTAAGCTTCCCTGGTTGCGCAGACAGGCGGTTCTTTATTTTCTTTTTTTTTTCATCAATTAAAAAACAACTTTAAAACTTATATAAGACCATTAGTGTAACAATGGAAGGAATTTCTATAGGCAAGTGTCCCATGGCGTCATTTTAGAGAGCCCCGGAAGTTGATATTAATAATAATAATTAAGTTGGCAATTTAAAATTTCTCTGACTATAATCACTGATGTCGATCTCTACTCTAAATTGCAATAAAAATTTTAAAATAAAATTTTGAACTAATAAATAAATTACTTTTTAAATTTAAGTACCAATTACAGAAGAAATTATTTTTTTAACACCTATAATTTGATATTTTTGCAGATAATGGTCGATGTCTCGGCTGGCGAGAAGGGCCAAATAAACCCTACCAATGGCTCCATTATAACGAGGCATTATTAAGGGCGAGGAATTTTGGCTCAGGTCTTGTAGCCCATGGACTCACACCGTCAACAAATACTTTTGTCGGAATTTACAGTCAGAATTGTCCAGAATGGATTTTAACTGAGCAAGGGGCCTATTGTTATTCGATGGTCATAGTACCACTCTATGATACTTTAGGCCCAGACGCATGTGCCTATATAATAAAACAAGGTGATTTATTAATATCATCACATTTGCATTATTAATAATAATAATATTATTTATTAATATTTTTATTTTTGTTTTTTTTCAGCCGATATAGCAGTTGTTGTTTGTGAAGATGATATTAAATGTAATTTAATTTTAGACAAAGCCCCAAGGTGCCTAAAAAAATTAATTACAATAAAAGAAACGAGACCTGCAACAAACCAAAGAGCAAAAAATCGTGGTGTTGAAATATTAAGATTTGAAGATGTAGAAAAATTAGGAGCTTCGAAAGATTTTCAGGAGTTGGTAAATAGAAATTCAAATTTTTTCTATTATTTAATTTTTAATTATTTTATTTTATTTTTTTTTAGCCGCCTAAAACGACGGATCTCTGTACGATATGTTATACTTCGGGAACTACTGGAAACCCAAAAGGCGTGATGCTCAGTCATGAAAATGTCGTTGCTTCTGTATGTGCAGTTCTCCTTCAGTTGGGTGATCATAAACCAACTTCTAAAGATATCATGATTTCATTTCTTCCTTTGGCTCATATGTTAGAACGCTGTTGTGAGGTATATTTAAGTTTTTTTCTTTTTTAGTATAAAACTAATGCATAGATTCTGTACTTGAGTCCATTTGTGAAGATGACTTCTTTCTTTTTGACTTTTGCAGAATGGATTATATTTCGTTGGAGGTGCCGTTGGATTTTTCTCCGGAGAAATTCCTCGATTACCTGAAGATATGAAGGCATTAAAACCAACCATGATGCCAGCCGTCCCTAGGTTGTTAAATAGAATTTATGATAAGGTTCAGACTGAATTAAATGGTTCCTTTATTAAAAAATTGTTATTTAATATGGCGTTAAGTTCTAAGGAAAGTGAAATCAAAAGGTAATAATAATAAATGTAGTTACTGCAGTATACTTAAGGCCTGTTGCTTCAAATCTAATTAACTATAACTTTCGAGTCTTTTCACTTCTATTTAAACTAATCGTATGATTAAATAAGAGCCCCAGATCGTAGTTAACTAGATAAGATCCGAATAAGGAGAGTAATTCAGGAGCACGAGGCAAGGGATTACGGATCTGCAGTCTCAACACGACTCGGGTTCGAATCCAGCTTGCTGCAAATAATTCAACATTGCCGAAGTCTCCTCTTAGGGTAGGGAAGTGGGAGAGAATCTCACCCCACTGACTCAAAGAGCCCGATTTGAGGTGGCCTATGTGCCTTAAAAATGAGGATTACTCCTACTGGGTAACCCGGAAATGCTCGGGTGGCTGAGGAGGAGAAATAACTCATAAAATCCAAATCCAATTAATTATTTTAATTTTTAAAAATTTTGTTTTGATTAACCCAGACAGCTTGGAATATTGCAGGAATATTACAGAAATATTTCGAATTTTGCATAAATTGCAAATATTTCATCAATATTGAAAATCTTGCAAAATATTGGCAACATTGCTGCAATATTGCAGCGGCGATATTCCAAGCTAGGCGGACAGGAATATTACAACAACGTTCCAGCAACATTGCCGCAATATTTTTATGTCCGCCTTTTTGCAACATTGCAATAATATTGAAGCAATGTTGCTGTTTGAGCTGCAATATTGCATCAATGTTGTTGCAATATTACTGTAATATTACAAGCTGTCTGGGAAGTTGCTAATTTCACAAAACTTCACTACCTTCTTCTTCTTCTTCTTCTCTCCTCGCCTTGTCCGGCGATGCGGGGTCGGCGGACTACACTCTTTCCCTCCAACCCTAACATACGTTTTTTCGACCGGAAGAAATAGGACAGGCCGGTCCGTCGCACGGTCTGACGCCTGTTGATAAAAGGAAGGAAGAGACAGACATTTAGACAACGGAAGGACTGCCTGTCCCAGCTCGGGCAGCTCGTGGTCGCCATCCACGTACCCACAAGATGTGGGCCCCTGAGCAAAAAACTTCACTACCTCATATAGCTAATTATATGTGAAAAAAAAACTCATTTTCTAAACTCGATGGTTAAGCGTGTTCTTGTTTACTATAACGATGATTTGATAAGTTTGATAGTTGACTAGAAGTGAAGCAACCGTTCCTTAGGCTCTTTTAAGAAAAATCTTATATTCGAGCCTTAAGATTGTTTATCTCTCAACTCCGGAATTTTCTAATATAGAACTCTTTATTTTAGGGGCATCATACGTAACAACAGTTTTTGGGACAAACTCGTTTTCCGAAAAGTCCAAGAGAGTATGGGTGGACAACTTCGGTTAATGCTAGTCGGTTCAGCACCTCTTGCTGGAAATGTACTTACTTTTATTCGCTGTGCCCTTGGCTGCCTTGTGAGTATTTTTTTTAATTGATACTGTATTTTAAACCTCCTAATAATTATCAACCTTGATAATGACATGTCATAGGTCGTTTTTCCTCCAAATATTTTCAAAATTTGACTTATTGTTGTGTTGCTAGTCCTATATGTTATTATACCATATACTCAAGGCTCTAGCTCACAGGTAGGGACTTAATTGTGGCGCTTACTGTACAAGCACTTAGCTAGTTCGATTGTAGAATTTCATTAATTATATTTCTTTGAACTTATTTTGACTTTTTATTTTTTTTCAATTTTTCAGGTAGTCGAAGGCTATGGTCAAACTGAATGTTGTGCTCCTGTAACTCTTACGGTACAAGGAGACCATGTTCCAGAGCATGTTGGGCCTCCGGTTGGTTGCTGTTGTATAAAGCTTGTAGATGTTCCTGAAATGGAATATTTTGCATGCAATAATCAAGGAGAGATATGCGTTAAAGGAACCAACGTCTTCCAAGGTTATTACAAGGAAGAGGACAAAACACAAGAAACTATAGACTCAGATGGTTGGCATCACACCGGCGATGTTGGAATGTGGCTTACGGTAATTTTTTTTTTTATATAAATCAAAAACAAATTGAATATTTATTTAATCAAATTTTCAGAATGGAACATTGAAAATTATTGATAGGAAGAAACATATATTCAAATTATCTCAAGGAGAATATATTGTTCCTGAAAAAATTGAAAACATTTATATTCGTAGTCAATATGTTCAACAAGTTTTTGTTTGTGGGGAATCATTAAAGGTATGTTGGTTGCTCTTAGTTTATTTGATTTTTTTACTCTACTTTTTTTTTTTTAATTTCAGTCCTGTATAGTTGCCATCGTTGTCCCTGATGTGGACGTTATTAAATGTTGGGCTTCTGAAAATAGAATAGAAGGAACATTTTCAGTTTTATGTGCTCATCCTGAAGTCAAGCAACTTATTATAGATGATATGATTTCTTGGGGTAAAGAAGCAGGTTTGAAATCGTTCGAACAGGTAATTATTTTTAACATATATCTTTTCGACTTAAAAAATTACGAAAAGGATTTATTTTTCTTATTTGATAAATGAGTAAATACTGAAAAATTATATCTTTGTCATTTATAGTTCATTCGCTTAAATACATCATTATCTTGGAAGAAGAATCTTTTTCGTTGTGACTGTAGGCATTCGGGAGGTTCAAAAATGTTCGGTTTTTGAAGTGAAACTTCTTTCGTACGGTAAACCAAGTTCGATTCATGAAACGCTCTATCCTCGTCACTCCGATTGAGCTAGTATTAACTATACCTATATATTACAAAAGTTGGCACTTCATAGAATCTACCTTAACTTTAACCACAGTCAGGACACTCATAATGCCAACGCTAGTTAGGATTCATACACTCAATATATTCAATTCGACCCCCACGTTTTTTTTTTATATTCAATGGCCAATCCCGTTCTATGGGAGGGACGTAAAGAAGGTTCCCTCTCAGTGATGCATTCTTCGAAAGGATAAGGCTACACGGGAGTTTCCTTCTCAAACTAGGACATCCTCCCTAGCATAGAAGAGGTTGGATAAAAGGAACAGGGTAGAACCAGAAATAAAGATTAGTTCACTAGCTAAAAACGAACGCAGATAGAGGAGTTAGAGATAGGAAATAATGTAACTTCATGGGGTGCAGGTAGATAGCTGCGGCCAGAAGCCGGTTGGGTTTGAGGTGTGTGTCTTCGTGCACGGAAGCACCTCGGGTAAATAAACGGGAATCCTGGTAGAATTTTCAAATGGCCAAGCGAATTGGCTACCAATCAATTGAAATAAATAGGGAAAGGGTCTAAATGGCTTCCGATGCCGAAATAGACCTTAAATATATTTTTAAAAAAATGCCAATTATATTTTATAATTAAATATATTTCTTTTAAAAAATTATTATAAAATACAAAGAAGTTTGTGTTTGATTTTCTATTAATTAAAAATTATTTGAACAATTTCCTAACGTTAATTTTGCATAAAAGTTTCACTTCTCTACTGACTAGTATGAACCCAGTGCTTTTTTAACTAATAAAATTTATCCCCTTTATTTATATAAATTTCTAATTTTTTAATCAACTTTATTCTTTTTTTTTAGGTGAAAGATATTTATCTTCATCCAGATCCATTTTCAGTACAAAATGGACTTCTGACTCCAACATTAAAGAGCAAACGACCACAATTAAAATATTATTTCAAACCGCAAATAGAAGATATGTATTCGAAATTAATATAGATTCACTTTAATTTTATATGTAAAAAAAAAAAAACAAAGGAAAAATATAACTGTAAATCTCAGTTATACCAAAGAATAAGGAGTTATTTCAGAAAGAGTATGAAATAAAAATTTCGTACTTAATTAGTTATTCTATTGAATAACCGTATACTTGATTAGAAAGTGAAATTATTTATTTATTTTACCCCCCAGTGCACTAAAATCGATCTTTCGTAAAGATACGATAAAATATTAAAATTAGATACTTTAGTAACAATTATTATCTTTCTACACTGTTAGTTTTTTTATTTTATAAAATTTATAGCGTAACCAAGGGTCGGGAAATTTTTTTTTTATATAAACAAAGATCCCTTAAAATGTCAATTTTTATATAAATCAAAATAATGTTATTTAGGTAAATATAATAATTCGAAATTAGTTATTTGTTATCATCCTCCTGGTTACGCATGCAAAATGTAAAAAAGAGATCCACAGCGGGCAAATATTTTTTTTAAGCAATATGAGTGGTGATGAAAAAAAAATAAATACCGAATAAATATTTTCTTTATTCCAAAGAGACCATCGGTCATGTCTGCACGTAGTAAATTTTATTAAATCAAGGTGTATGAAATAAATTTTCATAAACCGTCAAAAAAATAAATAAATAAATTGTTGCCAACATATTTTTTCTCTTTTTGTTCACTAATATAAAAAAAAAAATTGAAAAATATATAGCCTATATTATATATTTTTTTTTTTATATATCTAGTCACTACTAATGTGCACTATTATTAAGCAATAGATATCATTAATTTGTTATTTAAATATATATGTTATATTTATAGTGGGTAAAATTTTTTTCTAAAAAACTTTTAATAGACGCATAAAAAAAAAAAAATTCTGTTTTTTTTTTCTCTTATACAATCCAAAAACTTGAGCTGGCAAAGTGTAGAATATCCTACCTCACTTGAACAAATGCCAAGCATTGCACTACATACAACACTCAAAACACATGAACACTGAAGCTAATTAAAAAAAAAAAAAGTGTTTTTTACTTTTTCATAATTCATTAAAAAAAAAAAAAATATATCGCTTTAGTCTAAGCTTAAATAAACAATTAATAATTAGCTATTTAAAATAAATTGAATCATCAAAATTTTGATAAATCAATTCGATAAAATTTTTGTTTTATAATTGCGTCACGATGTATCCCCATTCCAGAACAGTGGCGGCTAAAAGTAAAACCCCACCAAGAGCGTTCAGAAACCACTCGCGACGAGCTTTTAATCTTTAACTCAATTTATTATTATTAGGTTAGAGTGGGGGGAAAATCCAACTTCATGTCTCTACATCTTTCTGTCAATCATTTAGTGATCGCAGTATAAATATAATTTTATTTAAAATTAGACGTCTTTCCATCATTAAAAAAGTCAATTTGATATCCGACTCATCTAAATAAAATAAACAATTGGCTCTAAAACAATTTCCTCTCTAAAAGGCTAGATCATAGAAATTACAGCAATAAATAGATTTAAGGGATTTTTAATTGTAAACTTTTTTTAATAATTTAATTTACATTACATACATTAAAAAGTATATAAAATATAAATTTATCTCTATGATATATTGGCTTGTTTAGGAAAATCCGAAATCATTAAAAAAAAAAAAAAAAATACCTTCCTTTTCTTCTTTCCTCTAGTTTATCTCTATCAATACATTCTCTCTGGTCGGAAATTAAACTAAACATAATTTATCAATACTTTTTATAGTTAAATTTATAGAAAAATTTAAAAAAATCATATCATGTTAGTTTAAATAAATCAATAAATTGACGTTTTATTTAAATTGTTCTTAAGATTTTTTGTATGAACCCTTCCAACTTAAATACATTTTTTATTATGTACCAGTAAGTATCTTTGGGAATGCGCTCTTGTAATGCATATTTTACTATGGGGGAGTCTGACTTGATTACCTCGCTGTTTTACACTTATAATTATTATTACTAGAACTAAGAATTGCATCTGTGCATTTATACCTTACATTGTTTCTTATTGTTATTAAAAAAAAAAAAAAAAAATTATTACTAGGCCTATATGGCCCATAATATAGGTTCACAGGCTATTGTGCCCTTCATGCCAACAATTTTAAACACAGTTTTGACACAATTTTTGAAACAGTTATCCATATCTTACAATATTTATTTAAATAAAAAAGTTATTTAAAAATTTTTTCAAAATTTCCTAAACATAGGATTTATTGAGGCCGGACAGACAACTTCCGGGAGGGTCCGGGATTATGGAAAATTTTTTGAAAATTAGACACTGAAATCTGCGTTTTTTGCTATCCTGAGACGTGATAAATATTATCAAACTTGCTTTGAGTTTAAAGGATCCAGGCTTCCTCAGGAAAAAATTTCAAAAAAATGATTTTTTTTAATTGAAATTTTAAGAATTTATTTATTTATTTCCTTAATCACCCAACAGCCTAAGCCAATTATAGGGTGGTGTACAAACAAATGTATTAAAACAACAATTGAGCTTAAAGGGTCCGGGCCCCCTCTCGAAATTTTGAAAAAATATATACAGTAGAGTCCCGGTAATCCGAACCTCGCTAATCCGAACTTCCGGTTAATCCGAACTCTTTTTGCTTACGATTTTTTTTTTTTTTTTAATAGGAATATAAATGAAAATTAGACATTAAAGGAACTTTATTTTATTAAAAAATACGAATATTTATTTAGAGTTTAATATCCCCGACAAGTTTCACAGTTTACAACGTAATAAATACGACTCTATTATCAAAATTAACTAATTCAAGCTTACAATTCCGGTTAATCCGAACTTCCCGATAATCCGAACGACCCTCGGTCCCAATTAGTTCGGATTAACGGGACTCTACTGTATATATTTTCAATGACGAATTCAAGAATTATATTATTTATTTTGGTTTGAGATGTTTCGTTCCAGAACATTTAGTAATTATCTATATAAATTTTTATTATATGTAATACAAGACGGAAAGCCCGCCGAAGGTGGGTACCGATAATGGCATCCCCCCCCCCCCAATGTGATTAAATGATTTCAATCAGAAGGGCCTAATTGAGGAGGGGGGGATTCGCCCCCATTATTGGTGGGACGTTCGCCAACCCCCGTAGTCACTGTAACTAAGCCAAATCGATTTTTAAATTTTACTGTCTAAAATTTTGTCGACCTATGCCCAGCCCTATGCGTAAATCAGGGACGTATATAAGGGGGGGCGGCTAGGGCCCCCAGAAATTTTTTCAAATCTATATACATATATACGGGTATATAGCCAATATCTATATATTTGTTTGAAAAAGTGCGTCGCATAAGCTTAAATAAAAGAAATAAAAAAAATGAAATATATTAATATATAAGCAATTTAAAACTTTTGTCTTTGAGAGGGCCCGGCCCCTTGGGGCTCAGGTGAAAATTTGTCTCTGAGAGGACCGGGCCTCTCGGGGCTCAGGTGAAAACGGAAAAATTTGAAATAAAAAAAAAAAAATTTGTCAATGAAAGAAGGGCCGGTCCCCTCGGGCCAAGGGCGGATACAAGGGGGTAAAGGGGGTAATTACCCCCCCCCCGAGATTTTAAAAAAATACTTTTTTTCGAAAAAAAATTTACTTTTAATGTAAAATTTTAAAAATTAATACTTAAAAATTTGATTTGTATTTATATACTGGCAAACAAGTACAGAATGCGCCTTTAAATTACTGAAATTAAGAAAAAAATGTGTATTGTGCGACCAGTCACACCAAATTACCCCCCCCCCCCCCGAGAAACACCTCTGGATCCGCCCTTGCCTCGGGCCTGTGTATTATCCGATATTTAAAAAATATTTTTGTGTATCCCCCATAGGGGGGGGGGGGGAGGATTTAAAAATGACTTCGCCCCTTCCCCCGAAAAAATTTCTATATACGCCCCTGGAGTAAATTAATCACTGATTCCCCCCCCCTCAAATGCAGTTCCTGTGTATGCAAAATTCCTGCTAAAATCTTTTTCTTTTAAGAATTATCAAAAATATAAAAACAAAATATATAAAATAACCAATATTAAAATGAAATTATTAAAAATTTTTTTTTTAATTTCTACTTCTGGTATGACGTCACTGATAATCAAAGTGAATCAGCTGGTGGGGATGGAGGGAAGGAATCGAGGGGAAACTCTTTACGTGCATATACACTTTTTGTAATTATATTATGAAATCCCTCTTGCGTATTAACTTACTAGCCAAACATAAAATATGAAATTATTATTTAAAATGTTTTTTAGTCATTAGTTGAATTTTACTTAAGTAGTATTCAACATCATCATTATCAACATGTTGTGTCTACATCTCTGATTAGATATTAGTGAACGAATTTTTATCTAAGTGACAACTTTCAACTTTTAACTTTTATTTATTTTTTAAAATGGTTGTTTTTAGTAAATTTAAAACAATTCCAACAACATGTGTCGAATTTATACATCCTTGGACAGATTCATGTTCATCAGCATTGACAGGTCTCGGAATACACGCAGTTCAGGATTCGGCTAGGATTTATTTAACTGTTTATTTAGTAAGTTTTTTTCATTTATTATATTTAAAAAAAAAAACCATCTTTTTATTTATCTAAATATTCATTTTAAAAAAATTCAAATTGATATAACCTCAAAATAATGACAGGTATCAATTTATTTTTTTTATTTCAAAAATCTCTTTAGATATACGAAAGTAAATTTTGTTAGTAATTTTAACCATTTTTTTTAATTTATAAAATAAAATCTTTCTGTGACTTCAAGAATAATAATTTTAATACAATCATAAATTCAATTTGAAATATATACTCTTTGATTCAAATTGGATTTTATATTAATCAAAGTGTATATGTATATTCTTTGATTGCATTAAGAATGTTATCTCGAGTTGTTCACAGGATGAATCTTCGGAAATCCAAATAAATCAACACAATTTCTTAATAAAATATCCTCCTCAAAGGATTGATTTTCTGCATCATATATTTTTATCAAACCTGGAGTTTCAAGTATGCCATTTATTTTTATTTTCTATTTTTTATGATACAAAATGCACCTTCCATTTTACTTTTCCGCTATTATCTATTATATAAGGGGGAAAGTATTATGATCGTGAAAAATCTAACAAACCCCCGCCCAAATTGTTTTATATAACTTTACGTTTGGGTTTCAGGTCATAAGGACCGCAAAAATGCCAGAAAAAAAAACAAACTTAATGTGTAGGTTTTTATTTTTCTCTCTGGAACTACTTATCAGATTTGGATGAGTTTTGGAAAATTTAGTCCTAAGAGATCGTAAAAAGATAATAAAACGAGGCAGCGCTACATTTTTATTTCAAACTAAGGTCTTCTTAGCTTTATCAATTCTTTTGAAACTCAGCCATAATAATTAATACATTTCCTTCTAACCCTGGACCAAATTAGAAAACAATCCAATGAGTGGAAGTGGATTTATTTGCAAAAATAAAAACGAAAAAAAAATTTGAAAAATGCAACGAATCTGCAAAACTTTTCAGGACTTAATCAGTGCTCTATTTACAGTGAGCGTCACAATTAAGTCCCCACCTGATAACTAACAATATAGAAGGAAAGAGACTGACTTGCAAAGAACAGAAGTACCCCCCCCCCCCCCAGGGGGCGCCTCGGGTTCCCCCCCCCCACCCCCCCACCGTGGGGCCCCGGGGCAAAAAAAATTTTAATGGCCAAAAAGTTAAAAAAAAATCTGGTACAGATTATTTTATTTTACCTTTTCAAATTTAAAATTATTTCACCATAAATATACCATAAACTTATGCTCTAGCTATCAGCTGAGGACTTAATTGTGGCGCCCACTGTTCCACAGGCGGTACAATATATTATTAGATAATCATAAGGCCAATATGTGTTTGATCTGATTAAGAAGAGTTGGAAATTTTTGCTACTTTGTTGTCCATTATTTCTTAATTTTTATTTTACAGATATATAAACTTCCAGTAAATTTTAAAATATTTATGTCATATATATATATATAGGGAGAGAGAGGGTTTTATATATATATATATATATAAATATCTATATTCTTTAGTTTTTGTTTGAGCTGACCAAATGCTGAATATTTTTACAAATATCTACACATTTTGTTTATTGTTAGCCTGCCTGAAGATGCTTAGACCTCTGGCCGAAATGTCAGCCGAGAGGGCAAAAATACTGAATAAAAGAAGATAGGACTTTGTTAGGACCTCAATTCCCAAAAAGAGGCACATAGTTTCTATTTCATAATAGCCAAAGTGCCCAAAGAACTAAATTCAATCAATTTATACATAAAGTCAAAGAAAAATTATATCGCACAAGAACTAATAATTTTATAGACAACATGGACATGTCATTATGAAGAAAATTTCTAAAAGCTAAGAAACCTTTGATACGAATGACCTGTTAAAAATCCACAGGGTAACCGAGTAATTTCTATACTCTGTAGAATGAACTGTTTGACTGTAGCTATCGCCTCTTGATTTCTCTCCTCCGTCAAATTGCAAAGATACCTCATACACGTGATTTTGATATATTTGTCTTCCCGTAAGTTGGGCCATTTACACATGATGACGCTTAAGGAGAGAATATGAAAAGCTGTGAAAGGGACTGGAAAGAACTCGAGTACTGTGGACATCAGCAGAGTCACTCATGGTTCATGATGGCATGTTAATAAATTGTACAATAAATATTGCTAAGTGTTGCATCCTGTATATATATATATATATATATGTGTTATACATTCTGTATATATATATATTAATAATACTCAGGGGTTCACATCTGATTAGTACGTGGATCCCGACCACGAGTTACTCGAGCACTGGTGCAGCAAATAAAGAGAGCCGTTCGATGCCAAATGCCGAAAAGGAGACGTTTCGGACAAAATTTTATTCGTTATAAAATTATAAACTAATGGTCTTTGTTTTAAAACCAGCATCTTTTTCAAAATAAATCAATATAATTCAGCATTCAAATAATATTTTTCATATGAATTATTTTGTTTATTATATTGTATTGCCTTCTTTTTAAAGATTATTAAAGAGCGTTGAGATTAATATTTTATATTTTTCTCATATATAAATAATTTTTATAATAAAACTAATTTATTTTTATTTTTTTTTTAGCTTGCTCTTTTAATGAGAGGGAAAATTCCGACATCACAAGAACTTAGTAGAACATTTTTTGGAATTTTACAATCCACCGCATTTTTAACCTGCCATGGGTTTAGTTTTACTATGTTCGCATGTTTTTTAAGGTAATAATATTTATATATACATATATTTATACAATATAATCGTAGATTTTATTTTTCTTTAATTACAATTAGGATTGTGATTATTAAAGCTTCACTTGAGTTAACTTGAGTCAGAGCTGTACTTAAAAACAACTGCAGAATAAGCAGTCGAAACGTTGTACAGTGAGCGCCACAATTAGCCCACCTGATAGCTTTAGCCTTAAATATTTGGTATAGTATATGGTAAATGGTGGAATAATTTTAATGACCGAAAAGGTAAAACGTAAAATCTGGTACAGATGATTTTATTTTACCTTTTCAAATTTAAAATTATTTCACCATTTCCTACATACCATATACTTAAGGCTAAAGCTATCAGGTGGGGACTTAATTGTGGCGCTCACTGTACAGTATTTAGATTTTTACTAAACTACTTTAATACAAAATTTGGTCTATAATTAAAATTCCCATAAGATTACAATCAGGACCCTAACCAGAAATTTTTTCGCAGGGGGGGGGATTAAGACAAATGCTCACCTCCCAAATAAATATAAAATTTTTTTTATAATTTACAACATCCTTTAAAATTTTAATACGACAATATTTTTATCTATTTATTTATTTTATTCTGGGGAGCTCCCCCCCCCCCACCCGCCCCGCTCGACTATCCTGATTACAATCATTCATTTCAAAATCTCTTAGGTAAATTTAAAGAAAAGATTAACATAAAAATAACGACACGAAGAAAAAAGAAATAAAAAATAAATTTAAATTTAAAATTTTAGTTAACATAAGTATGATTAAATAAATAACTAACTAAGATTAGAAGTTCAAAGGTCAAATATATCTTCTCTTCCCTGTAAAAAAAATTAATAGATTTAAATTTTTTTTTTTTTGATTTATTATATAATATACAATTATAAATACTCTAGCGTTAGTCATTTCAGATTAAAATTTTTATCTTTTACTATTCAATTCCTAAGTAATATTAATTGTTTCTTAAAGTTAAGTATAATGACCTGTTATCAACTAATATTTAATAATTTTGAAAAATCTTCATGGAAAAAAAAAATATTAGTTTAAGTGCTTGATTTACAATATATATATATATATATAATAATTAGTAGTAATTTGAATTATTAATAGGTAAACTAATTGATAAACATGACAATTGCTTAAAAACGCTGACATCATTATTTATAAACTAATGAGTAAAGATATTGACTTTGGTTTAAAAAGCTTTTTGATTAGAGTTTAGTATTAATTCTATAGATGTTTATGTAATATATCATTAGAAAATAATTTATTTAGATACGCTTAGTCGAGGGGGGGGGGGATTCCTTCGCTCTCTAGAATATATCTATATCTTAGCAAAAAGCTTGCTAGCTTGAGATAAGATATTTTATATTAAAATCAGATAGAGGATATGATTTAATATAAGACACTCGCGAATTTGATTGGGTATCGATACTTTGACGCAATACTTCGGAAAGACTGAAGATTCTAGAAAAAAATTTATCTCTCAAAGTTAAATGATTCATATGATTTTTTTTATAAGGACAAATTAAAGTCAATAATAAAGAAAAATTCTTACATAAATTTGAGATAAAAAATTCGCGTCAAGATTGATTTAAGATGACATATATGTATTTTATTTTATTTTTAGTTTATTCAGGCAATAACAAAAAAAAATGTTATTTAATTTAAAATTAACAATAAAATAAAATAGAACATTTACAAATAGCCTATGTATTTCTTGTATGAGCTGTTGAAATTTATTTTTTTTCTTTATTCTCTGTTCCAGGCGAATATTAGGTGATTTTAATGTCCTAACTGTTGGATTTTGGCCCGCCTTCCTTTCTAGTTATGTTTCAATATTCGTTGAAAGGCCCTCCCGAAGGGCTCTATTGTGTCTCTACGTTACTAATGTAGTAAGTGTGTCTGTTATTAATTTAATACATTCACTCAGGAGATCACAACTCTTGACCACAGGTTGCCCGAGCTAAGACTTCTCTCCTTACTGGTATACTTAGAGAAAGCAAATCTTTTCTTTTTCGCAGTCTGATCTTAATTTTTTGTGTCGATATATAAAAGTTTGGTAATTATTTCACCTCCTTTAAATTATATTTTTGGAGAGAAACTTTATGTGTACGTGAGTTTTTACTAAAAATTCAGACTCCATTCTATGCTTGTCAACTATTGATAAAACAGTTGGAGTTAGGCAAATTGAAGCCCCGAAGTCAACACAAACACTACCTTTCTAGATCTCAAAAGTAAATCCAAATCTCTGAGACATATATAATATATTACAAATAACAAATATATATATATCAAGGGTTATTTCAGAAATCATGGCAACTATTTTTTTTATCAGTCAATAAAGCGGCAGGAAACAAAAATCAGGATATACGATTGAAAGTCGTTGGAATATTCTTTGCAATGCTGGTAATAGGATGGGATCTGGATACAGTGAGAGCCACAATTAAGTCCCCACCTGGTATCTAGAGCCTTAAGTATATGGTATATACAAATATATATATATATAAATCAAATTATTACCTTTACCCCCCCCCCCCCCTTGATTCCGCACATGTCTGGTGGTCGCATTCCCGTACTGGGTACACCATGTTTTCAAATGTATATAGTGCAATAACGGTTATACGGAATATATATAATATAAGAAAATATGCAAATTACTTGGAAAAATTTTTCTCAGTTGTTAGAGGATATTAAAAAGAAAAAAACACAAATTTTTTTTTTTTTTTCAGGAAATCTGAGGAAATCGTTGAGCACATTCTTACATTTTGTGTTTTTTTTTCTTTTTAATATCCTATAACAACCGGTCCGCCCCCCCCTTCCCTCAAAAAAAAATTTTTTTAATTAAAATAATAATAAAAGGAGGAAAAAAAAAAAAAAAAAAAAAAAAAAAAAAAAAAAAAAAAACCTATAACAACTGAGGAAAATTCTTCGAAGTAACTTCCATATTTTCCTAAATTACTTATCTTGGCCTGTTTCAAGAAATATATATAATAGTTTCCATGACTTCTAAAATGACCCTTGTATGTAAAAAATAGCTGACTTACATAATATTATAGGTGGATACCTGACTAGATAACTTAATATATATCCAGCTATAAATAAGAGTATATTTGAGTATATAAATTATTACAAATATTTCCCAATAGAGCATTTTATGTCATCTTACTCAAATTATTTTATAATATTATAAATTAATGTTTTGCTTAATACGTAATATAAATGTAAATAAAAAAATTTATTAATAATTAGACTGCCTTTGGGATTGAAAAGATTTGAATTTATTTTTGTGTTGACCAGATTCTTAGCCAGGGGGATTCCCCCCTCCATACAGTCTATTAAAAAATTCATTAAATAACAAGAAGAAAAAATTTGTTATTAAGTGTATTTTTCTTGTGTTCGACTAAAGAAATACAATTAATTAATATAAATTATTGAATATACTACCTATTTCAAAAAATAGAAATTTTCAAGGCAATTTGAAATAAAAATCGATTGACAACATATGTTGACGACCCCATATGTATTGTTTTTTTACTGTCCAAATTATTAAGCTACAGGCATTTAATATCAAAAACAAAATGAACAATCTCGGAATCATAATCTATTTCATAATCCCTAAACAACATTCTAAAACACATGATTTTTCCATTACTTTACTGGCCCCAACTTAAAATTTATATATTTCTTTTGATCAAATCAATATTTATATAAGTCTACAGTATATTAATGTATATTTAATAATTTTCTTTTTTTAGGCATCCGAAACGTTATTTAATATGGCTACAAGTAGAGGTTTAATGAAAAGAATTCCACACGGAGAAGTTGCTATTTTTGCAATCTCTTTAACGGCGTTATTATATAAATATCGAGGAATACATGACAAAAAAGATTCTATTTATTCATTAATTAGGTACGTGATTAAAAGATATATATATGACCAGATCTCCTATATAATTATTGAAATAAATTGTTGAAATATTAAACAATAAATACATTTGAGACTTCATTTTGATATGCTATTAAAATTGTTCATTGTTTATATCTTCTAGGTTTGTTATTGGTCCATACGAAGAGTACAATTACGAACGAAAAAATCAAGAAATTGAAGATTTGTCTAAACCAAAACTTGTATTAACAAATCCAGTGAAAAAAGTTATCTTTGATTGTATAAATTCATTAAAAAGAATTAGCAATCAAATCAAATCACTTCCTAAACATTCTTGTTGTTTACATCCTTATAGTTGCATAGATTATACTTTACAGGTGAGTAATAACAAATATTTAAAATACTAGTCCCATTAAGAGGACCTTAATTGCTAATTTGAAAGGAAGGGGGGGGGGGGACAAAAATCTCAAAAATTTTGAACATTTTTCAGTTTTTTGCTTACATCGCGTAATCTAAGCATATGTTGTCCACCATAGTCCAATGCAGAGGTAGATCATTAAATTTTGGTACATAAAACGAATTTATAGACCAAATATTAACCGAGATACGGCCGGTAATTCCTGGACGTAAAGACGATGGGACGAAAAAGATCCATAAGCGGATGAGTGTAACAAAGCTATTATTCTATTGTAAAAATTTTTTTAATTTTTACTTTCTCTTACCCTATATATGAAATTTTTTCTAATATATATAGAGAGAAAGTATTGCGATCATGTCAAAAATTCTATGTCGAGATTTTGATGGATATATATGTTTTGAGGTCCCCTGAGTCCAAAAAAGTGGGTCCCAAATTGGTCTGGTGTGTGTGTGTTTTTTTTTTTTTTCTTTCCGAGGGTCGGTGGAAATCTTCATAGACACTGATGAGCCCGTACTCAACAGCGTGTGGGATTTTTACCCACTAAAACCACCTCCCTAACTGCCCCCCCCCTCCTGCGGGACCACGATGACGTATAACTTCGCAGGAGGGTGACTTCAGCTATAAGTAGCTCTTGCTCAGGATGTTGTTGCGTTATTCCTCTCTCTTTCTAAAAGACGAAGCTCCTTCATGACCTCAGAGGCAAACTCCCTCACGGCTGTCCAATTTTCGACTGTTTCGAGCATGTGCACCACCATATTTTCCGGGCTTAGCACCACGCAAAATCTTCTGGAGCTTTCCGCGCTCGTGAGCAAAGCGTGTACAGTGGAAGAACACGTGTTTCACGTCTTCCTCCTTGTCCCTTGTCCTCAGCCTATATACCGACTCCAGTTTCCGAGCTGAGGACTTGATCTTAGCTGCATCCGACCACATCAGCGCCCCATAAAGCATCACCGATCCCACCACCCCAGCCAGAAGCCGCCTACGAACCTCCCCGGGACCCTTCAGGTTCAGCATCAATCGTGAGATTAACTCTATCCGCCTTAGCGCTGCTGTACTCTATGTGCTGCTTGAAGGACAGCCTATCGTCGATCATCACTCCAAGGTATCTAACCATTGACTGAGAGGTGATTTCCTGGTCTCCTACTCTTATGGTGATCGTCTCCCTCAATTTCCTACTCGAGATCAGCACTGCCTCAGTCTTATGCTCCGCGAGATGTAGTCCGACAGAAGACAGCCACTGGCGGATGATATCCACCGCCTCGTTGCAGATCCGAGTGATTTCCTCGATAAATTTAGCAGTTACCACTACCGCAATATCATCAGCAAAGCCAATGATTTTTGCTTCTTCTGGCAATAGTAGTCTCATCCAGTGTCACGATCGCACAATATCTATTCGCTCCTCATCTCCAACGTTTACCTTCTATCGCTGACTTTGCAATGTCAACCACAGTCTTAATTGCATCCAGTGTGGAGTGCGTCCTGCCGAAGCCATACTGGTGCTCAGCGAGCCCTCCATTGTTCTCCAAAGCTTCTTCCAGCCTGTTACATATCAACCGCTCCAGAAGTTTGCCCGCTGTATCCAGCAAACAAATTGAGCGATAAGATGATGGTTCTTCTGGTGGTTTCTGACCTTTTGGAAGGAGTACCAGGCGTTGCACCTTCCACTGTCTGGGGAACGTAACTTCCTTAAGACAAGTGTTATAGGTATCCACAAATAAATCTGGCCTAGCCCGGATGGCAGCCTTAATTGCTTTTGGGATGTTGTCTAGTCCAGGAGCTTTACTATTGCCAATCCTACTGCATACCCTAAGTAATTCTTCCTCGGAGACAGGAATTATATAATGATTTGCGCTGGTCTGGCCAATCACAGGAGGGGTCTCTAGCTGTTGGGGAAAGAGTGTAGTCACAATCTTGAGCATCATCCGGGCCATTTTTACGCATTTAAAATTTTTTTTTCCAATTCTTATGAAATTTTGTATTTATTTAGGATTCTATATTGTGTATAAAATGTCCAAATATGAGATTAAAATTTTGAAAAATAACCATAGTTTATTTCAAGCAGTCAACATTTAAAATGCAAGTTTGAAACTAAGGTGCTATGGGAAACTAAATATATCTCGACACAAAAAATCTGGTGTGATTAGCATGGTGCACAACTTTCTCTTGTGTGCTGTGCGCCAGTCACACCAGATTTTTTATTAATTAACCTAAGTGTTTAAATGAAAATAACGAATTTAGAGAAAATGGGATTTTTTTATTTAGGATTTAGATTCTATTTAGAAAAGAGAGGTTCTGGATCGTTTTCGACCCAGAAGGTGAGGTGAGTGTTAAAGGGGTAAAATATCAAAATTATGAACATTTTTCAAATTATTTCCTCTACAATTTTTCAATATTCAGTAGACGTGTCTACTTTAGAGTAAAAAAAATTTTTTTTTTTAATTCTTTGAAATTATAAAAAATAATTAATTTTTCAAATTTTATCTTTTACAGGGTTTCATAAAAATGTTTTCCATTGGTTATGGTCTTCAAGTAGCTTTAAGAATCATCCTTCAAATAAAACGAATTGTAAAAAGTCCTCAACATATTTTAAAGCAATTTATACATAAAGATGCATTCAATTTAGGATTTTTTCTAGGAGGATTTTCAGCAATATATAGAGTATGTTATTTTCTTTTTTATTTTCAGGGTCGTAACCGGAGGAGGAGGTGAAAGGAGTTAAAACTCTCACCCCTTTGGTTATGGCTCTGTTGTTATTGTAAACTTTTTTTTAACTAATATATATATATATATTATAGATGGTTTCCTGTATTCTAAGAAGATTATATAATAAAGATTCAAAAGCGCATGCTATTCCTGCAGCACTTTTAGCTGGACTTACGTTTATTTTTTTTCCCGATAATTCAATCGCACTTTATATCATGTGGAAAAGTCTTCAGGTATTTATTTTAATTTTACCTATTAAGCCTTTTACATTCTTTATAAAATTATAAATTTATTAAAAGTTGTATTAAACTCACAACGTGAAGTAACATATCACCAAGGGTTGATCATAGGAGGAAAATTCAGAAGCCAAGATTCTTGAAGAATGTAGGTTTGTAGGATCAGGAATTGATTTATGGAACGGTTTGTCTGTCAATACTTGCGATTATAGTCCTCTGCCCCCTACGATTAAATCTATAATAAATTTTGTCAAGTCCTAATGTGCTAGTTGTGAGAAATTTTTATTTAGTTCTTGATCGCAGAGAATAATTCAGGTAGAGAGGTCATACCATCCTTGTTAAGGTTTTGGCCAGGTTTTCCTTAACAGCTTAAGGCGAATGTCGGGATGGCTAATGCTACGTTTACTCCTGGCTTGAGCGAATTTTTGATAATTGTTTTTTATTTCTTTCGATGGAAATGTATGGAACATGTTGATTGTTAATGGGCATACATTTCTATTTTTTTTTTCTTTTGTTTTATTTGTTGTTATTGTATTTGAATTTGTATTGTGTTTGTTGGACCTAGCCACAGAGGACTGGTGCTTCTAAGCGGGTCGTAATAAATTTATTTATTTATTTATCTCCCATTCACATTGCAATTATGAACATCAAAATATAGTATATTGAAGTCAAAAGAAGAATAGATATACATGTATATATATAATTAATGAATAAAATGGATGTAATGAATTGAATAATAAGGTTGAAGAGGAATGCAGCCAGGTAGGGAGCCTCTATTAAATCAAACTCCTTTTTTGCAAAATGTTTCGGCCAATTTTATTCATTTTCATTTCGAAATTCTCTTCACAATCAGTCGAGGCATATGTAATTATTTGCATTGTTATTTTTATACCTAAGTTAATGTATAATATTGGCTTATGAACAGACAAATTAACAACTCTATTTGCTAAAAAAAATTCCTATGCAGCTGAGGATGACATAATAAAATTGGACGAAACGTTTTGCACAAAAGGAGTTTGATTTAATAGAGGCTCCCTACTTGGCTGCATTCCTCTTCAACCCTGTTATTAGATATATATTTATTTTTTATCTTAAATTTTACAGATTATTTACAATGATCAAGTTGAAAAAGGAAACGTTCCGAATATCCCCGGTGCTGGAATATTGCTCTACTGTTTTTCGACAGCAGTTTTATTTCATGCAGCCATAGTAGAACCAAAAAATCTAAGACCATCTTATTGGAAATTTCTTCATAATATTTCCGGTGGAAGGTGCTTATTAATTTAATATTACAAATTTATAAATTATTAATAATTTTTTTTTTTAGAATTGCAGCAATGGACCGCAGGTGTATAGATCAATTCGGATACGATACAAGTAAACAAATGCAAGAAGTCTTACAACTTACCAAAACCAAAATAATTCCTATAAAATATTAATTTAATATATTATTTTTAATCATTTCCTGAAGAGGTTTAAATTTAGTGAGTTTTATTTAAGACTTTTATTATTTATTATTATAAGTAGCAAAATCACAATATTTAAAAATCCTACTAAAGAATAGAATGGAGTCATTTTATAAAATAATTTTACTTTTTAATCGTTGTGATATATATATATATAATATTAATTAGATATAAATGAAGGGCAATTGATAAGTTACTAGACATTCACCTCTCTTAGGTTTGGAAGTACTAAAGTAAAGTTTTCAAACAAATATTTTAACTATTAACTTAATTGAAAAATGATTATCGGTATATTAAAAAAATTCTTATTTATTATTAATAACAAATATGGTACTTGGTTTTAAAATTGGTTTTTAGTATTATAATTCAAATTGGCATGAACATAAAAAGTAATATTCAAACTTGATATTAAGAATTTGTTTGTTTGCAGTATATATATATGTGGACCTTTTATTTTGAAATTGGTGCAACTCCATTTTCTCTTATTTCGACAAAATTAAAGGTTAGCATATCTGTTAATTAAAATATTTAGACAAATTATATGAATTCTGGTAATGTTTCTACTGTATTATCAATATATCATTTTGTTATATAAATTTGTTTTACCCGAATTTGACTAAACTAAAGTATATTTACGGGCTGCAAATGGATTTACACCACTTTCAAAATTAGACAATTGTAAAAATCGCTTAATTTCAATTTTGATAAATCAAATATCACTTAAAATATACTTCATATTAATCCAATTTCGTTTACAAATAATGACACGATATAAAATAGAAGTAGTATTTTTAATTTTAGATGTTAATGTATATAGATTTGAAAAATCTCGGCCGGGGGGGGGGGAGGCGGACCCTCTCGTCCCCGTCCCCCCTTATATACGCCCATGACTAGTTAGTCATACAAAAATTTACATTAAATTAAGCATAAATTATGTGATATCTCATTAAAAAAAAAAAAAAATGGAACACCATTTTCAAAATAAAAGGTCCATGTATTATAATATATATATATATATATATATATATATATATATATCAACTTTTCATTTAGATTACCTTTGAGAATCAAAATCAGGTTTATAACATTTTTCAGAAAGTCAAAAAACTTGAATATGGCTACAGTGACAGAGATATTTTTTGGAAGGGAAAAAAATTATTTTTGGAAAAATCGTTCGACCTTTTTTTTTCTAGGAAAAATTTATCTCGAAGCAGGGCCGGATCTAGGGGAGGGGGGGGGGGCAGTGGGGGCATGCGCCCCGGGCGGCAGATATCAGGGGGCGGCAATTAAAGAAAGATTTACTTAAAAAAAAGGTAAAAATGATATGAATTTTGTATAGAAAATTTTAAGGAGGAGGCGGTAAATTAAATTTTGCCCCCCCCCCCCTTAAAAAATCTAGTTCCGGCCCTGTCTCGAAGTAAATAAATATTAAACTTGATTGCCAATTGGGCGGGATATTCCCATCGGAATGACAGTAAAAAATAAAAAAAAATTTTATATTCATTCCGAGGAGAATCTTCTTGCCAAAAGACAATTTAATACCTACAGCAAACCAACACTCAAGATTACAGATAAAAGTTTTAGTTGATTAAGCAGGTTTTTAATCAAATCTATTTGTCTATTGATAAATAAACTAATTAAACTTTAACAAATTTTAACTTTAAATAAACTGATTTTGATTCTAACCTCCTCTTTTATTCTACTAAGCTTTTTTTTTTTTTTATTAATTTACAGACCACTTTGTGAACTTCTTTTTGACAGAGAAAAAATGTCAAATCAAATTAAAAAAAAAAAAGAAGAATTAAAATGAACATAAAGAAAAAGCTTAGAAGAATTTAAAGAGGAAAAATGATCTATATATTTGCATAAGATTACTATTTTTACAGGCATATACAAAAATGATGAATGCAAGTAAACATTTTAATTGTTTTAATAGACAACTTGAGCAAAAAGTATCGGGACACCCGTTTTTATTTATTGATATTATTTATTTATTTATTTATTTTGTAGATTCTCTCACACATAATTACTTTCCAGTTTTTTCAATTCTTCAAGCTATGTTTAGTATCCAATCACCTCAGCTTGACGCATTTTAAAAGTCATTGTCTTGACCCCTAATCCAAGGGTTTTATCTCTTATCTCATTTTATTTCTTTTATAATTGTAATGAATAAGAAAATCTAAAAGTATGCATTGATCAAAATGCTTCAAATGATTTCTTATGGCAGGGTTGACCTCTCATCAGTGAGATTCGCGATTTTCCATGACTTTTCTTAGTATTTTCTTTAAAAAATTTATCAAGTTGTTCTTCCTATCCTAAAACTTGATATATGATACGACCGATATATAAATAGATTACGGTCCTCTCAGGGCAACCAGCCTTGTCTTATGTTATCTACATTCCCACTAGTCAATCGACAATCATCATATCAAATTTTTGAGCAGCAACACTACCTATCTCAAAAAGTAAAAAAATTAGGCAATATTATAGGACCAGGAGATTCAACCTTAAGTAAACAACCACAGATTCCAGGCTGGAGGAGATGGAATTATCAGTTTTATAAATAAGGGAAAAACAAATTTTCTCTTGTTTTTTTATTAAAGTTTTTGGCCGACTTGATGCGCTCGTTTTTCGTTCTATTAGACCTCAATTTAAGAAGATTTATTAACAAAATATTATCAATCATTTCAATAAGCCAACGGTTGTTAAAAATTGTTAATATGTATATATAATACCAAAACAGATCATAAGGTCTTAAAAATTATTTTCATATATATATATATATATATATATACACAAAATATCAATTTACCACCGTTAGTTCCTGGGTTTTCTTATTTAATAACTTGTTTGATATCAAAAATTCCAAAATACAATTACAGTAGAGTCCCGTTAATCCGAACTAATTGGGACCGAGGGTCGTTCGGATTATCGGGAAGTTCGGATTAACCGGAATTGGAAGCTTGAATTAGTTAATTTTAATAATAAAGTCGTATTTATAACGTTGTAAACCGTGAAACTTGTCGGTGATATTAAACTCTAAATAAATATTTCATAATATTTTTTTACGTTTAATTAAGAGAAAAAGAAACTTTCATTTATATTCCTCTTAAAAAAAAAAAAAAAAAATCGTACGCAAAAAGAGTTCGGATTAGCGAGGTTCGGAATACCGGGACTCTACTGTATTTAAAAAACATAATCTTACTTACTATACTAATATTATTTCTTAAAACAATTTTGGATTTTTTCTTTTTTTATATACTTAAAATAATTCTTATCCTAGTATTTTGTTTTAAGAAATACACTAGGGCCTAATATTAATTAATATTATATTGATACAGTCTATTTGAGCGTTGTTTGAAAAAATCCCATCTCTTTTTAAACAAAGCTCTACCTAGTTAGTAATATTAAAACTAAGATTTTGTTTTATAAACAATTGTATTTTAGAATTTTTGATATGAAACAAGTTAATAAACAGGAAAACCCAGAAACTAACGGTTTTGTTGTATATTATTTTTTTTTTGTATATATATATATATATGAAAATCCGCCGACCCCGCACCGCGGGATTAATAATGGCGAGGACAGAAGAAGAAGAAGATATATATATGCAAATAATTTTTAAGACCTAAAGATCTGTTTTGGTATTATATATATGTTAACAATTTTTAACAACAGTTGGCTTATTGAAATGATTTATAATATTTTGTTAATAAATCTTCTTAAATTGAGGCCCTATGATGTCTCTTCTTCTTCTTCTGTCCTCGCCCCATCCCCGCAATGCGGGGTCCCCGCGGACCTCACTTTTTTCCCTCAAACCCTATCATGCGTTTATGCGACCGAAAGAAAAAAGGACAGGCCGGCCCTTTGCACGGGCTTACGCCTGTTGAAAAGAGGAAGGAAGAGACAGACCTACAAAGAACTGAAGGACTGCCTGTCCCAGCTCGGGCAGCTCGTGGTCGCCATCCACGTACCCACAAGATGTGGGCCCCTGAGCAAAAACCTGATGATGTCTAATAGGACGAAATTTAGATGCACATGGCCAAAAAATTTTATAAAATAATTGGAGAAAATTTTTTTTTTCATATTTATAAAACACTAAAATTCCTCCAACCTGGAATCTATGGTTGTTGACTTAAGATTTAAAAAATTAGTAATTTCGCTAGATTCAAATTTTTTTTACTAGTTCGGCCTTTTACATCTTTCTGATGATAACTAATAATTTTACAAAATATTGAGATATGTATTTTTGCTGCTTTAGCGAGTATATATTAAGAGCCAGTCGTTTAAGTCGCGTCTGACGACGCCTTAAGAAAAGGAAGCATCAAGCCCTTGGTTAAAAATTTGAGTGACTAGTAAAAATTGACAAATATATTAAGTAATATTAATTTAGTCTACTTTTATCACGATATACTGTAGGTTTTTGTAAACGTAACTCTTTAAATCAAATGGGACGATATAACCAGGAACGACCCTGTATATAAATAGTATATATATATATGTGAAGACCAAGTTTCCCGGGTCAAGTCGCGTTGTAGAGATTTACTTAACGTTTTAGCTCTTCTTTAGGAGCTATTTTCAAGAATGTAGGTTTAGAAAGTAATGATGGAGGTGGTTTGTATTCGGGGTCGATATCTTGCAGTTAACATTTGGACCATTAAAGGAATAAGCAGACCTCGGACTCAAACCATTTCCAACATTATTTTCGAAATCTACACTCATGGAACTTTGTCGTCACATATACCCAACCGCGGAAACCTCCCAGAATATATATTGCTTTTTGTAATATTTTATAAAATATGTATTGATTGTTAAAAAGCTTAAAATTAATTGATTAGATAAAAGTAGATTGATAGTTTTATTAGAAAAATGTTGTAAAGCACATTCAAAAGCCAAGATTCGAGTCCTGTCAGTCCATTTTCATAGTAAAATAATTATATTTATAAAATAAATGAAATATTATCTCAGGTACTATATATTAATTGAAATTCTAAATAATCTAAACATCGAAAACGGCACTTAACAAATTTCACAAATATCAAATATATAATATTTCTTCTGTCTTTAAATATAGAAATATATCTAGTAGTAGCTTTAATTCAATTGTCCTGGTACATTTTGTTCATATTAATATTAATAATAGTTGACCTATATCAGTGAATTAGTACCAAATAGATAAAATTTTAATATAACTATCATATACAAATTAAAAAAATTGATTTTCATTTAATTATACATTTCAAGGGCGGATACAAGGGGGGGGGGTAAAGGGGGTAATTACCCCCCCCCCCGAGATTCGAAAAAAATACCTTTTTTTCGCAAAAAAATTTATTTTTAATGTAAAATTTTTAAAATTAATACTTAAAAATTTGATGTGTATTTATATTCTGGCAAACAAATATAGAATGCGCTTTTAAATTACCGAAATTAAAAAAAATAGTGTGCTGTGCGACGAGTCACACCAGATTACCCCCGCCCGAGAAACACCTCTGGATCCGCCCTTGAATGGAGCTAATGTAAATTGTAAGGATAACAACAACTCCACTCCTCTTCATGAGGCTGCTCGAAATGGCCATCTGGAAATTGCCCGTGCTCTCATTTCTTGTGGTGCTAATCACAAAGAAACGTACGTATCTACTCCAAAAGTTGAAAGAAATCTTCACTTTTTGTGTAATATGCCGCCCGCTCCCTTCCCCCGCGCCATCACTGTAACCAGGGCCGTGCTTAGGGGGGGGGGGCGACCGGGGCCTTTATATGTGCAATGTGTTAGGTACGGCTACTGATCAGCCGAGAAAAATGTGATAAATTTGAGAATTTTGATTATCGTCTTGCTATTGGCCAATGGAGCTAATGTCAATTGTAAGGATAACAACAACTCCACTCCTCTTCATGAGGCTGTTTCTATTTATTTGTAAATCTTCGTCAGGTCATCAAATATCATTTGATTTAAAGATTTGTGTCAACACCAACATAACGGAGCATTTTGTATACGTCTCTCTTCGATTATTTGTACTAACGAAGACCAAGCAATTCCAATATTAACAGACCCTTCACAGGAATGAAAGGGAGGACGCCCCTCCAAGGATTCATCAACGCCTCTTCATGCAGCTGCAATGAATGGACATCGAGATCTCGTGGAATTCTTAATAGATCATGCAAAAGCGAATATCTATCTAACGAATGAGAAAGGTAAAACGCCCCTCGATTTAGCGATCGAGAATGATCGATTGAATATTGTTGAATTTTATATTCTTTTTTCCCCTAAATTAAACGCCAGTGAGGCCTTGTTGAAGGCATCCCGATATCCACATTTGGACATTGTTGAGTTCTTATTGGCCAATAGAGCGGATGTCAATTGTAAGGATGAATTCTACAACTCCACTCCTCTTTTTAAGGCTACTGGCAATAGCAATTTGAGAATTGTTGAGTTCTTATTGGCCAATGGAGCTGATGTCAATTGTAAGGATGAATACAACTCCACTCCACTTCATAAGGCTGTTAACAAAAGCAATTTGGGAATTGTTGAGTTGCTATTGGCCAATGGAGCCAAGGGCGGATACAGGGGGGGTAAGGGGGGTAATTACCCCCCCCCCCCCGAGATTCGAAAAAAAATACCTTTTTTCGCAAAAAAATTTATTTTTAATGTAAAATTTTTAAAATTAATACTTAAAAATTTGATGTGTATTTATATTCTGGCAAACAAGTATAGAATGCGCTTTTAAATTACCGAAATTAAAAAAAAATAGTGTGCTGTGCGACGAGTCACACCAGATTACCCCCCGAGAAACACCTCTGGATCCGCCCTTGATACATTTGTATAATAAATAAAAAATTTATGTAATACAAATAAAGTATTTCAACAAGGCTTTAACAACTAACTGATGCCTTGATTAAATACTTTGATATTGTTTGATAAATTAGAATTATATATATATATATATATATTCTGAATATTGTATGTTAGTTCGCGAATGGCCCTATACCATAATAATAATTGTGTTAACTGGACTGTTAATCACATATTATCCTCAGATGAAAATAAAACCAGCCTTTTTTGCAATTTCTCTCTCAATCATCCTCAGTCCAGGCAAGAGACATTTTCAGGATATTTGCTTGTATTAGGAGAAAGCAAAAAAGGCTTGTTTTATTCTCCTTAGCTACTTTCTGATGAGATCATTAGTGGCATTAGACTCATCTTCTACACTTCTTGGTGACAGGTTCACCTTTCACATAATTATAACTGCAAATAGCGACCTATTGCATCTCAAAAAAAATATATATATATATATATTATTCAAATTTATTTTTGGAAAAATAAGCCCAATTTATTTTGATACAAATAGTATAAAATCCCTTATATCATTGTAATCTTTTAAAAGACATTTAAATAGTTGTAAATGGAAAGTGATCTACTTTCAAACAAATTTTAATAAATAAAATTATCCATGGAAATTATAACATTTTTAAGATCTCTTTTTTATTTATATTTTTGAAAATCCATTTTCGTTTAATTTAAATACTTTGATTTTAGACAGTGCCTGACATTGTGAGCCGAAGGATCAGAGATATATCTATATTTTTCGGGTATTTGATTTAATAAATATTTATTATATGTTTCAGAAAAAAGAACATTATATCACATTATTATTTGGCATTTTATGACATTTTATTTTTATTTGTTATTATTTTATCAATAAAGTTTTATTTAAAAAATAGTAATTAGAAAATATGTAATTTTTACTATTCCTTAACGAAACGTCGCACAGTGGGCTGAAATAGGAAAAAAGCGGCCATAATTCGAAAAAATGAACTTCAAAATATAAAAACAACGTTTTGCACACCAATAATAGACTATATGTGGGCCTCAGTACAATAATTCATTTTTTTTTTTTACCCAACCCAAACCAGAGTTATAGAGCGCCAAAGTGGGCAAGAAAACTTACTAACTTTTCTTTGCGTTTTAAGTCGATATTCAGATATTTTTTTCATGTATTAATATTAATCCAATTTTAATGAATTTTTTTTTGAATCATAGATAAATTAATCTTCTTTCTGAATATATTTTTGTTTTTCTTGTATTACACTTATTTATTTTTAAATAAATTTTTTTTGTAAGTAAAAAAAAAGCAATATAAATTTTTTTCAATTTCAAAAAAGTATATGGGCATCCTCTTGCCTTCTAGCAAACTCAATAGATTCTGGAACTAGAATACATGTAGAACATAATTGCATCGAAACTTTTTGCCCGAAAAATTTTTATTAATTTTTTTATAATTAAATCGGCAGAAAAACAAATGATTTCCTTCAAACCATATCAACCTCTCTCTGCTTTACAGATAATATTGAAACGTGACAAAGGGCTGACGGACAAAATAAAATCAGTCTATTATTAGATTGACCATAAAATTTGAAGGGGGGCCTCAAATTTTGTAATCTTTTGAAAAAATAATCTATTAAAAGGGAATATTCAATATTTGAAAATTTCATTTTTTCTTGTTCATATTCTTATTAATATTATTGAAATAACTATATTATTTTTGTATACAAGTGATAAAGCCCCCCTGGACCCCCTTAAATGCCTTCAGCGAGCAAATGCATCACATTTATTCTTGCTCACTGTTTGGAAATTTTTCAATTGCTTCGCCTTCGGCGCAAAATTTTAAAGTTTTAAATTTCCCTCACTGACTCCACTTCCTCTGTCTCTGGCCAATCAGCGAGAGACAGTGGTAAACAGGAACATAAAACAGAAGTTAGTGGCTAGAATATAGTAATTTATTTTTTAGCAAATAATTTTTATTTAAGTATAATGACAGAGACATAGAAGCCCCCCTGGACCCCCTTAAATGCCTTCAGCGAGCAAATGCATCACATTTATTCTTGCTCACTGTTTGGAAATTTTTCAATTGCTATATAGGGGGCCCAAGGGGCTCGAGCCCCCTCCCCCCCAATGTTGAGGGAAGAGAAAATAAGTCATCTTTGTAATCAGCAATCCATTAAAATGTATATAAAGACGTATTGCTTATATAAGCTTATATCAAAAAAAAAAAAAATTTTTGACCCTTTGAGTAAGGGGTAGTTCACCCCCATGCATGTTTTTTTTTTAAATAGATGACATCTTTGGAATCAGTATCCATTAAAATGTATATAAAGACATATTGCTTGTAATTACCAAAAAAAAAATATTTTTTGCTTCCTTCAGTAAGGGGTAGTTCACCCCATCTATATATTTTGTAAAAATAAATGACATTTTCGTAACGAGTGACCTTTAAAATGTATATAAAGACATATTGCTTGTAATTATCAAAGCAAAATTTTTTTAACAGCTTGAGTAAGGGGTAGTTCACCCCAGGTATGTTTTTTGTAAAAATAAATGTCATTTTTGTAAAACGCATATTTTTTTTGATTTTTTGACATATGTTTTTCTTTATATTTCACACATCATAATTTTTTTTTCAACTTTGTCAAGGGGTAATTTCAACCCATGGGCGTACCCAGCGAGGGGCAGGGGGGCAGCTGCCCCCTCTAGAAGCAAGAAAAAAAATTAAATGCTTATAAAGTGATGAAATGAAACAAAATTAGGTAGGGCGATAGCGACGGGACTCGTTTGGACTCGAGGGTTTTTATGCCTTTAATTCGAAGGCTTTTCCCTTATATATATATATATATATATATATGAAAAAGTCTGGACGGTCATGATCTGCCCCCCCCCTGGACGACCATGATCTGCCCCCCTCTAGATTTGATCCTGGGTACGCCCATGTTTCAACCCCTTTTGGTAAAATATGAAAATATTGAAGGGTATAGAAGAACATATGATTATGTATGTATAGTTTTAATTTTGTAAAAATCCGCCCAAAAAAAGATAATTATGGCCGCTTTTTTTCGATTTCAGCCCACTGTGCGTCGCTTATGTTAGAAATAAATAAGTGGCTTGAAAAAGCTCCAGAAAAAATTGTCTTGTGCGGTCAAGACAATTTTTTTGAGATATATGAATTAATTTTTTGGGCCCGATTGACTTATTTTACTTTCTCGTACCCTATATATGAAATATATAGGAGAGAAAGTATTGCGATCATGTCAAAAATTCGATGTCGAGATTTTGATGGATATACATGTTTTGAGGTCCCCTGAGTCCAAAAAAGTGGGTCCCGAAAATTGGTCTGTGTGTGTGTGTGTGTGTCTGTCTGTGTGTGTGTGTGGACAGATTTTTAGCATGAAGGAATTGAGCTACCGGATTGAAATTTTATATTTAACTTAGGTACCTTTGAAGAATCTCAAAATAAGCTTTTGAACAAAATCGGCCAAAAAGTACTAGTACTTTACTGATGTACTTTTTCAGTTTTTTTCGATTTTCTCAAAATTCCCTCCAAGGATTTTTTTTAAAATTCATAAATGAACTATTTTTTAGATGCTCTTTAAAATGTATATTCTCATTTTGCCGTTGAAATCTTCTGAAGACCACTTTACTCTTGTTCTTCATAGGAAAGATAGAAATGGTTGCCATGGTAACGGAATTTAAATCTTTTTCTTTTTATTAGATTAAAAATCAATTATTATTTAAATTCCCATTTATTTTTATTTTATTTGTGTCTTTAATTGCTTAGGAGAAAACATATATATCTCTCTCTCTCGAACTTGCAAACATTATCGCCTGTCTCTCCGCCTTCTCTCTTAGGCCTAATGTTAATTTCCTATAGGGATTTGTATGTTAATTTCGATTCAAAAGGGGGTCCCCTTTGGAACTTTTTAGGCATTTAAAATTTTTTTTTCCAATTCTTATGAAATTTTGTATTTTTTTACGATTCTATATTGTGTATAAAATGTCCAAATATGAGATTAAAATTTTGAAAAATAACCATAGTTTATTTCAAGCAATCAACATTTAAAATGCAAGTTTGAAACTAAGGTGCTATGGGAAACTAAATCTATCTCGACACAAAAAATCTGGTGTGACCAGCACGGTGCACAACTTTCTCTTACCGAAGGGTAAGAGAAAGTTGTGTGCTGTGCGCCAGTCACACCAGATTTTTTAATAAAGTTTTTATTTAAAAAAAAGGCGCTTTAATTACAAGGCAGAAAGAGATAGTTGGCAGGTCTTATCCCGCCGAGTATAATACACGGTTGTATAAAGACAAAACTGTAAAAAACCAACCCCCCCCCGAAAAAACAGCTTAAAGCTTTTCATATTTTATAATGTTTTAAAGCATTGACGATGTTGTTTGCTTTTTATTTAGTGAATAATTTAATCAAAATGTTAATAATTGAAAAATGAAATTTTATTTGAATTTCCTTTCTCGTCGGGTTTGCGCATGCGCATCCAAGTTTTATACGTTTTATACAAGTTTTATCTGCGATTTTTGTATAAAACTGCAAAATCGTGTATAAAACCCAACTCTGATTACTAATTTGACGACTTTCAAGCATTTTTGAACAAATTTTATTTTGCATATAAATTTATGATATAAAACATGGATTAACTAAAAGTAATTATGAATTATATATTCTAAAATTTACTTCAATTTTTTTTAATAATTGAAAAAAAAAGACAAGATTCAAATTTGGCTCTTTGATGACTTCAGTGGTTAACCAATCAGAGCTGAGTTTAGTTTGCTACGTTTGCTAATTTCATGACTCAAACATTTTATAAACTATACTAGCCGCAAGGTTCGCCTTCGGCGAACCTTGCGCTAGCCAGGGGGCTTCGCCCCCTGGACCCCCAAGCTCGCCTACCGGCGAGCAATTGCCCTTCGCGGGCAAGTTTATTGCACGGCCATCGTTGAAACCCTGAAATTCCCGGAGCGTAAACCTTCTTAATTCGTGGCCAACCCTCAACATCGATGCCTCGTTTCTTCTTTAGCGCAAAAAACAAACTGATATCTCTCGATCCGTTTATAAGTCAGTATAAAATTAAAAAAAAAAAGCTCCAAAATGAGAATTCAGTGCTTTTAAAATTAGAATTTGAAGCTTCGTAAATAAGGCCAAGGCAATAAATGTAATGTATCAGACAAATTATAACTTTTTTGGAATTAATAAAAAAAAAAAAGTTGAGATTTAGGTAAATTGAAAAATCCTAAATTTCGTAAAAATGGGGAAGGGAGGGTGGTTCGGTTAAAACCACAGGTTAAAACTAAAACCGGTTACACCAGATTTTTTGTTTCAGGATATTTTTTCTTTTTTATTTAATTTAAAGCCTAAGGCCCGAGGTCACTAAATAACTTTACATCCCTTGAAAGATATTTATTCAAGAAACTTAAATCGAAAAAATCATGTTGATGTATTATTTAAATTGATATCTATTATCGTTTAAAACATAGTTTCTCAAACTTATTTTGCTGACTGTCCCTTTTTTTTAAATTTTTTTAATTTTTTATTTTCACATCTGTAAACGAAGATTTACTTCAATTACAGAAAGAGAGAGGAGAGATTGGCAATGTTTGAAAATTTTCACGGCAAGTCGGATCTGAATTGGGTGGGCAACTCTAGATTCGTAACCCGCAGTTGATCCGATTAGACATGAGTCTATAGTTTTAGTAATCTTCAAAAGACATAAATTTATGACATAACTAATGAGAAAATTAA
Organism: Euborellia annulipes; assembly: GCA_023213315.1. Classification (NCBI taxonomy): domain Eukaryota; kingdom Metazoa; phylum Arthropoda; class Insecta; order Dermaptera; family Anisolabididae; genus Euborellia; species Euborellia annulipes. The sequence continues at coordinate 32,746 of JAKCPI010005336.1, read as the reverse complement.
AGGAATTTTTTCGATTTTAAGGAGTTTGATAATATCAGGTTCTATTTGAGTAAAATACAACGAAAAGTCGCCGCGTTTTGTAACTTGAAGCCAATTTATCTTTTAAGTTATCAACATTTCTACAATACTATATAAATCCACGTGATAAAAATGAATGCAATACCTGTAATCATAGGCGTAGCCAGAAACTTTTGATGGGGGGGGTTTGGGATTATTTCTCCCCCCCCACCCCGACTAATAGGGCAGTATAGGGCGTCTAATGAAATATATGACTAGCCACTTACCCCACCTTCGCTTCGCCCCCCCCCTGGACCCCCTTCGAGGTGGCTCGGGCCCGCCCTTTCTTAATTAAGTGCCGCAATTTTTCAATCAACTCGTATCAGGCAATAAATAATGCAAATCTCTTAATTTTATGTATATGGGCCTAAAATACCGGGGTGTCCCTCTATGTGTTTCTCTTGACCAGACTCCTATCTCAGACCTCTTTAAGAAAAAAAATAAAAAATTTATTTATATAATAATTTTTATTATTTTTCATTTGCGAGATTTAATCAATTTTAAGCGGCTTTAATTTTTTATAAAGCAAAACAAAAATCAATTCTTTTCAATGGGAAAATTCTGAATTTTCTCGAATTTTTTGCGTTTTATTTAATTTTTTTTTTTTTTTTAAGCTAGAGAAAATTATTATATTTTACTTTCTCTTACCCTATATATGAAATATATAGAGAGAAAAAGTATTTTGTATTATAGAGCTTAAATATCTAGTCATGGCTTGGGTCCAATGGGGGGGTTTGAACACCCAAAACCCCCCCCCCCCGTGGCTACGCCTATGCCTGTAATAACAAAAATTACACGATATTAATTTTTAATTTACTTTAGTACGTGATTAGCGAGTATTTTTTTTTTATCTGCCCACGCGATTTCTGCACCATCTCAATGCCACATAATTTTCTCTTGGTCATGTACGGCCCCCTGAAAGTCTGAAACGCCCTCAAGAGAAGGGGCGTTATCGCCTATGTTGAGAGCCTATGGTTTAAAAGAAGTTAAAGGAAATATAATAGTATTATTCTAAAATTTTATAAAATTTAAATTTCTTCAAAAAAAATTATTAAATCTCACAAATAGATTATGTGTATTAAAATTATATAAATTCTAATAATATTAAATAAATTAGGGGTTTGAATTTGTTTTGGCGGGTGGGAGGATAGGGGTGGGGCCATGAATTTCGAAAATTCGCTTCTTAAATGACGCCTACGCAAAAAAAGTAATCTACATGCCAAATTTCAACTTTATAGGTATTATAGTTTAGGCTGGGCGTTGTCATCACTTAGTAAGTAAGTTAGTCACAAGTCTCTTTATATATATAGAGATGGAGAAGAGAAGAAAAGTGTTGGGAAAAAAATGCATTTTTTACAAAAATGATGAATTGTGGTACTTAGCGACCGAATTTCAAAAAACAACCCCAAAATTAATTTTATGAGATGGGGGGAGATAGGGGGGGGGGAGCTTTAGCGTAGAAAGCATATTGATATCTCATTTCAGTTAAAAGTTGAAAAATCCGAATTTTTCACAAAAATAGAGATTTGGGATACTTAGGGGCCGAATTTCAAAAAACCCCGAAATTAGTTTTTAGGGGTTCATTTAGGGGGCTTTTAGCGTAGAAAGCATATTGATATCTCATTTCAGTAAAAAGTTCTAAAAATCCGAATTTTTTACAAAAATGGCGATTTGGGGTACTTAAGGGCCGAATTTCAAAAAACCCTGAAACAATGATTTTAGATTTTTATCTAAAGAAGGTTTTAGCGAAGAAACCAAATTGATATCTTTTTTACTTTCTCGTACCCTATATATGAAATATATAGAGAGAGAAAGTATTGCGATCATGTCAAAAATTCGATGTCGAGATTTTGATGGATATACATGTTTTGAGGTCCCCTGAGTCCAAAAAAGTGGGTCCCGCAAATTGGTCTGTGTGTGTGTATGTGTGTGTGGACAGATTTTTAGCATGAAGGAGTTGAGCTAGCGGATTGAAATTTTATATTTAACTTAGGTACCTTTGAAGAATCTCAAAATAAGCTTTTGAACAAAATCGGCCAAAAAGTACTAGTACTTTACTGATGTACTTTTTCAGTTTTTTTCGATTTTCTCAAAATTCCCTCCAAGGATTTTTTTTTAAATTCATAAATGAACTATATTTTAGATGCTCTTTAAAATGTATATTCTCATTTTGCCGTTGAAATCTTCTGAAGACCACTTTACTCTTGTTCTTCATAGGAAAGATAGAAATGGTTGCCATGGTAACGGAATTTAAATCTTTTTCTTTTTATTAGATTAAAAATCAATTATTATTTAAATTCCCATTTTTTTTAAATTTATTTGTGTCTTTAATTGTTTCAAAGAAAACATATATGTCTCTCTCTCACTTGCAAACATTATCGTCTCTCTCTACTCTTTTAAATTCCCTTTCCACCTTATCTTCGCATAGGAACAATGTTAATTTCCTATAGGGATTTGTATGTTAATTTCGATTCAAAAGGGGGTCCCCTTTAGAACTTTTTAGGCATTTAAAATTTTTTTTTCCAATTCTTATGAAATTTTGTATTTATTTACGATTCTATATTGTGTATAAAATGTCCAAATATGAGATTAAAATTTTGAAAAATAACCATAGTTTATTTGAAGCAGTCAACATTTAAAATGCAAGTTTGAAACTAAGATGCTATCGGAAACTAAATATATCTCGACACAAAAAATCTGGTGTGACCAGCACAGTGCACAACTTTCTCTTATCGAAGGGTAAGAGAAAGTTGTGTGCTGTGCGCCAGTCACACCAGATTTTTAGTTTAGAAATTAATGTAGATCAAAATTTTACCCATAAATGACCATTTGGGGCCCTTAAAATTGGAATTTCGAAAATTCGCTTCTTAAATGACGCCTACGCAAAAAAGTAATCTTCATGCCAAATTTCAACTTTATAGGTATTATAGTTTAGGCTGGGCGTTGTCATCACTTAGTAAGTAAGTTAGTCACAAGTCTCTTTATATATATAGAGATAAGTGTTAAAAAATCTGTTTTCGCGTCGTTTCCGGTTTATATTAATCTGTTATTTTATTTTTTAATCAATTTTTCATTAAATAAATTATAATCGACCAGTTGATATCATAGATAAGTACCTGGTACAGCAAAATCGCGTATCGACTAGACATGGGTGATACTGTATCAATCTGATATTTTGTATCAGGTATGAAAAAGTAACAGAAAGTCATAATGGGTGCGAGCAAAAAATATCAGGTATTTGAGTAACAGCTACTCAGGCATACTCCACTAGACTCGTACTGGGTTTCTCGCGCTTGCGCATTGATCAAATACTTTCTTTTCACTTTAGAGCGTCGTTTACCCGATACAGTTTTCGTCTCGCCTTTTCTCTCATTCCTTCTCTCTTGCGACCCTCAACTCGCGACGCCCCGCCCCGTCTCTTCTCTCCTGACAGGGTAATTTCGCTAGCTCTGGCGCGCTTTTCGAACGTCATTCCGAATCATTTTTACATTTTTTACTCTACTTTTCTCACTAGGCCCTATAATAATTAAATACAAATATAATTATTACTAATATATTATTTCTCTTTTCTTTAATTTAAGAAAGAGAGGAGAAATTTAAAAAAAAAAAAATTTTTTTAAATAAATAAGTTATGTTTTTTTTACTTTGAAACTTTTTTATTTAAAAACATTAATTAAAAAAGTAAAAATACAAGTAACTGTGAATTTAAAAACATAATGAACTTCAATAAATTAAATTTCTTTCGCTAGTAAAAAAATTTGTTAATCATTTTTCTAGTGCAGTATATAACATGACATTTTAAATTTAGAGACATTAAAATGTCAGTTCAGTCAGTTTGGAAAACTCTTTAGTAATGAATAATTATAATTTTTTGATTTTTCAAGTCAAGAATATTTATAAATACAGGGGAAAAAAACTTTGAAAAATGTTAATTTAGTCTCTAGTAAAATGACATTTCATTTGGGGTACTCTATTTGACTTTGAAAAATTATTTTTTTAAATTATAAATACAATTTTTAAGTACACCTTGTATATTACTAAAGTATATTTTAATAGTTTCATGTTTATTCTTTTTTCAAATTAAGCAAGTTCTTATTGATAGCTTCACAATGATCGAAGTATCAAATCAGATTTGTGGCTAAATTACCAACGGTTGGAGACCAAGAAAATTACTACTACTACTATGTATCGAATCTGTTACTTGTATTTATGTGAAGTTAGCGTTGCTGAGTGAAATCTGTATCGGGTACAAAAATATCTGGTAAAAATATCGGGTACGAACAAGTACCTGTAACAGCGAGTACCTGGTACAGCAAAATCGCGTATCGACCCATGTCTAGTATCGACCCATGTCTACTATATTGTAAAAATTATAATGCTTTATTTATATGACTTAAATTTAAATTAAAAAATCTGGTGTGACTGGCGGACATAGTTCCAAACTTCCATTTTAAATATTGATAACTTGAAAAATTCAAGTTTTAACTTGAAAAAAATTACCCAACTATTATTAATTTAAGAAAATTAAGCAATTTATAGAAAAATTTTGAGCCAGAGCTTATATACTGATAAGGCCATCATTTCTCTCGCTCATGTTATACTTTGTTTGGATTGAAATAAAAAATTTACTATTCTAGATAGAGAAAAAATAAAATAAGTATTTTCTTAATTAACTAATACTCTATCTAATTAGTTTTTTCTAAAATTTATAAATCTTTTAAATTTTTTTTTATAATGAAACTTAAATTTTAAAAGCAAATAAAAATAGTGAGGGTGCCATCTTGTGACCAATCACGCAACTATCTTCTACTTTCAGTCGACCATTGAGTGTGACGTAATAAAAGAATATATAATCAAGAGTTTCTTTATTGTAAATTAATTTATATATCTTAAATTGGAATATTTTTGGTGATGGAAAAAAAAAGATTTTTTTATTAGAAATAATTTATTAAATACTTCATTTTAAATTTAGTGGCGTAATTTAAATGCTCTTTTTAAAGGAGTTTAAGGAATTTAAATTGACAATATACAATCATTTAACCATCAATTAAATTGAAAACTAAAAGATGACTGGAAACTAAAAGGTGACTGGCGCACAGCACACATCGAGATCTCGTGGAATTCTTAATAGATCATGCAAAAACGAATATCTATCTAACGAATGAGAAAGGTAAAACGCCCCTCGATTTAGCGATCGAGAATGATCGATTGAATATTGTTGAATTTTATATTCTTTTTCCCCTAAATTAAACGCCAGTGAGGCCTTGTTGAAGGCATCCCGATATCCACATTTGGACATTGTTGAGTTCTTATTGGCCAATGGAGCGGATGTCAATTGTAAGGATGAATTCTACAACTCCACTCCTCTTTTTAAGGCTACTGGCAATAGCAATTTGAGAATTGTTGAGTTCTTATTGGCCAATGGAGCTGATGTCAATTGTAAGGATGAATACAACTCCACTCCACTTCATAAGGCTGTTAACAAAAGCAATTTGGGAATTGTTGAGTTGCTATTGGCCAATGGAGCCAAGGGCGGATACAGGGGGGGGGGGGTAAGGGGGTAATTACCCCCCCCCCCCCGAGATTCGAAAAAAATACCTTTTTTCGCAAAAAAATTTATTTTTAATGTAAAATTTTTAAAATTAATACTTAAAAATTTGATGTGTATTTATATTCTGGCAAACAAGTATAGAATGCGCTTTTAAATTACCGAAATTAAAAAAAAATAGTGTGCTGTGCGACGAGTCACACCAGATTACCCCCCCCCCCCGAGAAACACCTCTGGATCCGCCCTTGATACATTTGTATAATAAATAAAAAATTTATGTAATACAAATAAAGTATTTCAACAAGGCTTTAACAACTAACTGATGCCTTGATTAAATACTTTGATATTGTTTGATAAATTAGAATTATATATATATATATATCTCAGCCAAAAACATCGGAGATGCAAAGGGGCGCCTCGCATTATTTTTGCCCAGCGTCGAGGTGAAATCAAAAAAATGCGCCTCGCTTTTCTGATTTATATAAAAGCGAGGAAATATTTTCACTTAAATAAAACCCCTACAGAATTTTATTTGTTTCATATATCCTCGCTTTTATATAAATCAGAAAAGCGAGGCGCATTTTTTTTGATTTCACCTCGACGCTAGGCAAAAATAATGCGAGGCGCCCCTTTTTGCATCTCCGATGTTTTTGGCTGAGATTTCACTTCTTTTTGTGAAATATTACATTTAAATTTTATTTAATAATTTTTGTTTATTAAATATTAAGTTATCCCATGAATAGATCTTTTAATATGCATTCCAAACAGTAAAAAATAATTACATCGTTTGGTATTAATTCAAAATGATAAACATAGGATTTCACCAAATTTTATAAAATTTTAGGATTTTTATTTTTGTTATGTTGGTAGAATGTAAATACATCGTTTGGTATCCATTCGAAACGATAAACATAGGATTTCCCTAAATTTTATAAAATTTTAGGTTTTTTATTTTTGTTATGTTGGTAGAATTTAAATACATCGTTTGGTATCCATTCGAAACGATAAACAGGATTTCCCTAAATTTTATAAAATTTTAGGTTTTTTATTTTTGTTATGTTGGTAGAATTTAAATACATCGTTTGGTATCCATTCAAAACAGTGATTCAAAACGATAAACATAGGATTTCACCAAATTTTATAAAATTTTAGGTTTTTTATTTTTGTTATGTTGGTAGCACTTCTTCTTATCACGTTAATCTATTGTATTTCTATCTGAAGGGATCCATCCTAAAATTTTTTATTCCATTAGGGATGAAAATTACTAATATTAATAGATATGTTCCTAGATGACGTCATCAGGGAGCAAAATAGTTAGAATTGTCTTTTCGCCATGTTAAAGATAGGACAAATTTGAAATTTTGAATACCTCTCAAAAAGTCACTTTTGATCCAAAATGAAATTTTATATCAAAGGTATCGGGTTTTTGATAGTATCTATTTGTATTTTAAATTTCATCCAAATCGGTCCAGCAGGGAAACCTGTAGCTTTGTCTATCTAAAAATTTGAAAATTGAAGAAAAGAATGAAAAAAAAAAAAAAGGAAAAATAAGAGACTAACTTTTGACCTTCCGAAATCGGCAAAATCTCAACTTTGAGCCTCTGCCATTCTGTTTGGCACTGGAATTTTTTTTTGAATTCGTGCTCAAAATAATCCTTATTTATTCTAGTTTAATATAAAGAAAATTTGGCTCCGATATCTTAAAAATTTTTTGAGATATTCGCCCAAAAAGAGAAAAGTTTCTCAAAAAAATTTTTTCACGTCCCTATCTTTTATTAAGGATTTAAAATCATTCTTGATAATATAGTCTAGGGACGACTCGTCCATCTAAATGCAATGGGCCATTGGCATCTATTGGAATATCAACTAAATGGTAGTATTAAGAGTTTCTTTGCTTTCTTTTGCTTTTCACATGCTCGGCGACGAGTCGCTCCCGCGACTCTTGATATATTCTGAATATTGTATGTTAGTTCGCGAATGGCCCTATACCATAATAATAATTGTGTTAACTGGACTGTTAATCACATATTATCCTCAGATGAAAATAAAACCAGCCTTTTTTGCAATTTCTCTCTCAATCATCCTCAGTCCAGGCAAGAGACATTTTCAGGATATTTGCTTAAGAAGGTATTAGGAGAAAGCAAAAAAGGCTTGTTTTATTCTCCTTAGCTACTTTCTGATGAGATCATTAGTGGCATTAGACTCATCTTCTACACTTCTTGGTGACAGGTTCACCTTTCACATAATTATAACTGCAAATAGCGACCTATTGCATCTCAAAAAATATATATATATATATATATATATTATTCAAATTTATTTTTGGAAAAATAAGCCCAATTTATTTTGATACAAATAGTATAAAATCCCTTATATCATTGTAATCTTTTAAAAGACATTTAAATAGTTGTAAATGGAAAGTGATCTACTTTCAAACAAATTTTAATAAATAAAATTATCCATGGAAATTATAACATTTTTAAGATCTCTTTTTTATTTATATTTTTGAAAATCCATTTTCGTTTAATTTAAATACTTTGATTTTAGAATTTGTTTTAACAGTGCCTGACATTGTGAGCCGAAGGATCAGAGATATATCTATATTTTTCGGGTATTTGAGTTAATAAATATTTATTATATGTTTCAGAAAAAAGAACATTATATCACATTATTATTTGGCATTTTATGACATTTTATTTTTATTTGTTATTATTTTATCAATAAAGTTTTATTTAAAAAATAGTAATTAGAAAATATGTAATTTTTACTATTCCTTAACGAAACGTCGCTTATGTTAGAAATAAATAAGTGGCTTGAAAAAGCTCCAGAAAAAATTGTCTTGTGCGGTCAAGACAATTTTTTTGAGATATATGAATTAATTTTTTGGGCCCGATTGACTTACTTTTAATAAAGTTTTTATTTAAAAAAAGGCGCTTTAATTACGAGGCAGAAAGAGATAGTTTCTTTATTATTACTAACAGAGTTGGCAGGTTTTATCCCGCCGAGTATAATACACGGTTGTATACATGTATAAAAATATCCGGATAAAACTAGGGCGATGTATAAAAGACATAAAACTGTAAAAAACCAACCCCCCCCCCAAAAAAAAAAAACAGCTTAAAAGCTTTTCATATTTTATAATGTTTTAAAGCATTGACGATGTTGTTTGCTTTTTATTTAGTGAATAATTTAATCAAAATGTTAATAATTGAAAAATGAAATTTTATTTGAATTTCCTTTCTCGTCGGGTTTGCGCATGCGCATCCAAATTTTATACATTTTATACAAGTTTTATCCGCGATTTTTGTATAAAACTGCAAAATCGTGTATAAAACCCAACTCTGATTACTAATTTGACGACTTTCATGTATTTTTGAACAAATTTTATTTTGCATATAAATTTATGATATAAAACATGGATTAACTAAAAGTAATTATGAATTATATATTCTAAAATTTACTTCAATTTTTTTTTAATAATTGAAAAAAAAAAGACAAGATTCAAATTTGGCTCTTTGATGACTTCAGTGGTTAACCAATCAGAGCTGAGTTTAGTTTGCTACGTTTGCTAATTTCACGACTCAAACATTTTATAAACTATATAAGTGTTAAAAAAATCTGTTTTCGCTTCGTTTCCGGCGGTTTCCGGTTTATATTAATCTGTTGTTTTATTTTTTAAACAATTTTTCATTAAATAAATTATATTCGACCAGTTGATATAAAATTTACAAACAAAACAATCCTATTTTTATTTTTTTTTCAATTAAATTTTTAAAATTCTCAAAGTTACTTGAAGGTTAGTAAAATTATTCTTTCTTTTTTTATAACCTATAATACTCTCTATTCATTTAATTTATAATAGTATAACTATTTTTTATTTATAAATATTGACAAACCAAACTTTTTTTATATTAGTATTTACAAGTTGCTCTTAAATAATTTTTTTTATCATCTTTTAATTTCTTGTACGATTCCATGTGGCTCAGAGAATCCAGGTAATGAGATATTTTTTTTTTTATGAATAAGAAATTATTTCCTTAAAGGTATTTATAAAGTCACATTCTTGTTGAAATTAAATTTAATATAAATATTTTTTTTTTGCTTAAAGGGTTAAATAGCAAAATTGAAAAGTCTCAATTTCATATAAAAAAAAATACATTAAAATCAAAAATAAAATATTTTAATATAAAGGTAATGGAGAAGAAAAAACCAGCAAATGCTTTCCACGTATTAATTTGCAGATATTTCGGTATGCCTAACGCAAACCATCCTCAGTGCATCAAATTATATGATTGTGGAGCGTTTAATAAACTCATAAAATGCTTGAGAAGCCATTTTATATATGGAGGGGACAAAATCTGATGAAGCAGGTCACTGAGAGACAAATAGCATCTATATACATATGACACAATCGTATTTTTGTATGCTTTAAAACAATTTCTCTACTATTAGAAAGCACCAATACAATGGTCTTCAATTATTCGTTTAATCGAGCTGTCCCGAGCAATGACTTTGGTGACCGATACGTTTTATTAATGTATGCCTGAAGAAGACACCGAAACTCTCGCTTCTTGATGCCTCTCTCAGAAGCATATTTTCTTTTATTATCACCGGCCCTGGCAAATATCAAGGTCCACTACCAGCCATTAATGTGTCGACCAGCTGCTGGGTCCGCCTGCGCATGCACCTCCATCATCCAGGACCGTATCCGAGAGCAGGAACAGCTAAGTCTCAACAGCCCTGACCAATTTTTTTTATTTATCAAATCTAAATCTGATGATCACTAATTCGCTTAAAATTCAATTCTAATCTTAAAAACACTCAACACAAACTCTTAATTTTTTAAAATCAAATTTATATTAAATTATTTAATTCAAATAGAAAACAAAAAATAATTACAAATTTTTATATCCACAAATAAATGAGCAAACACAAACAAGCCTTGGAGTCTGAGCTACAGGGAAGCAGATGAGACCCCCCTTTGTTATTGTTATTGATTATACATTGTTACGAAGCCAGTGATATAAACAATTACACCCCGATTACATTCTTGTCGAAATACTGAAATAAATCTATTTTTTTAATAAAACCTCTTCCTTCACTGTTATCAATCTATTATTTTTTTTTTTATTTCAAAAAATAACCCCAATTTTACACTTTAAGTTTATTTTTTTTTATTATAATTTTATTATTTATTTTTTTGTGATTATGTTTTATGAAATTTTATTAATTTGAATTAGTTTTACTTTTTAATTTATTTATTAATATTCTACATCTATTATAAATTTTTTTTTTTTAATTTCAAAAGGTAAACCACCGCTATTGATTTTTAGAATAAATCCAAAAATATATAAATAATTTTTTTTACTATTGAGCTTATATTGCCAAAAATTTAGAAGTAGTTGGTAGTTTATAGTTTATATACAAGTATAACTAATTCATCTTAATTTCATTTTTTAAATTCTAGATTCCGTATGATGAGAATTTCCAGAATATTAAGCATGAGTATCTAATAAAAATAAATTATAATCAATGTTTCGAGTCAATTTTATTATTAATAAATTTAATTAGAGACGACAGGGTTATATGTATGTTTACCGATAAAAGTCTAATAATTTCTTTAGGCCAGGGTGATTCGGCTCTCCAGAAATTGCAAAATCGCAATCTGAATAAAAACTCTATCTAACATCTATCTTATTTATTTATAAAACAAATCATAATTAATGCCGGAATACCTCACATAGAGATTATTTTAAAAATTCTGATAAATTTGTTCATTTTAAAGCCAAACTAAGACTTTATGCCAGAGAATTTCATCAATAGTGTAATATTTATTATTTCTTTGTTTATCTTTGTAAAATTTTTATAATGTGTATTTATATTTGTATATTAGGATTCCCTAACCAGTCTATTCACAATAAATCCGAAACGTTTCATTGGTTATAAAGATATCTAGAACTTTTTGCTGCAAAATATTCTGGAAATTATTATTTTTTCGGTATTCTTTACAATATGAATAATTCTTTGATAAATAATTTTTGTTATAGATGCCTTCTTCGTCTAGTTCTGATTCTTCTTTGCGGATTAAATTAAAATCAAGGAACTATAGGAATAGAAGTCCTAGTCCTGAAGGCAGAAAAAGGTTAATAAATATTTTTTAAGAAAATAAGAAAATTATTTATATATTTTAAATGATTTCTTTTTATAAAAAAAAATCCAACAAAAATCATTGATTTTGTTTATGTAAAGGAAGATGAACCTTCGATTATTTACAATCCAGCTAGATGTTTCTGGAAAATTTTTTCTCCCATTATCAGTCTTTTAAATTGTGTATGTGCTAGAGTTGTCAAATTGGCATAATACAAAATATCAATAGCAAATAGAGAATTTCTATTGTCAATTTGATATAAGCATGTTTTGCGCTTATCCTAAACAAGAGATACGTTATTTTTCCTAACTTTGTTTATAAAAAAATATAAATACAATAGAAATGAATGAAATAACATCTTAAGAGATGTGTGGCTGTGTCTATATGCTTAACCAATCAGTTGGAGACGTTTCGTTCCATTTATAATGAACCATCCTCAGTCCATTAACTGGTGTATATTTGTTTAGAGTTAGTTACGTAAAATATAATCTGATTTTATTTTTCTTTTATTTACCAATCGCAACTTTTCCGCACTATAGCAACTCTGAATTCAAAAGTTGACTTTTTTCGATCCACCCTAGTATATATATATATATATATATATATATCAAATAGGCCTATATATATATATATATATATAGGCCTATTTGAAACTCGCATAAGAGGCCATTATATTCATTGAAGTCTAAATTTCAATATAAACAATATATACAATAGTATTCTATTTAACAATGATGTATATTATATATTATTTGTCTAACTCTGAGCAAATATACACTAATTAATGGATTGAGGATGGTTCATAATAAATGGACCGAAACGTCTCCAGCTGATTGGTAAAGCATTCAGAGAATTTTCTATCTTGGCTGAGGCAGCTTCCATCACTTGAACTTCCTTCACTTGAAATAACATCTTTCCGATAAGTTTTAGACGGTCATTTAAAAAATTTCATATTTGAAAATTTATATTTTTCCGGCTGAAAAATATTATGCCACTCACAGAAACCCAAGCATTTGGGCATTTTTAAATTTCTAAAAAAAAAATTCAAATTCTCCCCTGACTACTCTAGATTATTGGCTCTATATATAATTTACCCCTATTAAATTTTTTAAATATTTTATTTGTTTGTTTGTTATTTAGTTCTCGCACATCTTCAAACAAAAGAAGAACAAATCTTCCTCGATCATATAGGCGAGGTTCTTCAAAATCATCATATTATAGGTAAAACCTCTATTCTTTTTTTTTTTTTACTCCTGTTACGTTTTTTTAAGTTATATCTTTTATTTACATTTTAACATTAATCGTGCCCCATAACGACCTGACGAATTTCTCCGTCAACGAGCCGCAAACTAGATGGACATTTTGAGTAAATCTCACGATAAATCCGACAGAACCTACATTTTTCCGTTATCTTAGTCAATATTAATTTTATTTTTCATTTTGTCCTATCGACCTATATATACCGGTATATATTTTATATAAACAGTAGTTTATTATTTATATAAAAATATTAAATTCAAAAATTCAAAAAATTATATTTATTTATATTGAAATAATAGAATTATTAATAAAAGAATTTGATTTTCGGTTTAACTTTGGTTTATTTGTACTCATTCTGTGGCCTTCTTCAGGTACAAATTCAATTAAGATTCCAAAGGTTGTAACAACCTTTGTAACTGAAGAAGACCACAGAATGAGCGACCGAAACGATGCGATTTTTATAAATAGATGACTATAGAATTCAAAATATTTTTTGCATACTCAATACTTTCTGATCTTTTAAATTGTTATTAACAGGTTCGCGCGGCCGGCTAAATCCCATCACTGTAATCATTAATCTTGTTTAACATTTTATGTATTTTTTTTCTCTTTTTTTTTAGGTATTTGCTAAATTATAATAATTGATTAAAATATTATATTAATGGAGGTGGGCGAAAAAGAAACCAGCTCATGCTTAGTTTAGTACTCTTATATCATTTTTTTCCATATATTCGTGGCTCTTCGGTTAATCATATCTTGCAGTGAAGATGATGGTTCGACTTCAGATATGTGTAATCGCTTGATGTAAATGTTCTAAGCGTTTGTAGCTTTCATTTTCTCCCACTTGTATTTAGGAATTTTCCTACATCTTCTTTTCTTCTTTATCACTATAATTAATATTGGTATTTAATTGTTTTATATTTTTTAATTTGAGGGAAAATTCATGGGATGAATTGGAAGTATCCTGAAAGTGCAGAAAAATACTGATTCCCATCTGATACTTGGGTTGGGACGCCCTGGGTCCTTAGAGCTGTCGCTTTTTTTCTGCACCTGGTATGAAATTAGTTATTAGTATAAATTGAGAATATACCACTGTGATCAAAAATTAGTAAGACTTTTCAAATAAAACAAAAACGGTAGCCTATATCATTCTCCAAAATTTATTTCATCTCCCCTCCGGCACAAATACACTTGTACCAACGCTTCTTCCAATCTTCAAAACATTTGTTATACTCGATTTCCGGGATGCCGTTTTTATATCAAATCGATTTTTGAGTTTCGGGAACAGACGGAGCTAGGTGAATAGGGCGGTTACTAAACGATAAAATTGCGGACAACAAAATTCGTGTGATTAACGTGATGAAAAAATCAAGAGTTGAGGCGAATTGCTTCACACAAACAACGCATAACGCCCAAATAATATTCCTTATTGACAGTTTATCCATGCGGAAGGATTCATAGCCGACAAGACAGCGATAGTCAAAGAAAACTGAAAATTGAAAAATCTTACACATTTTTGATCACAGTAGTAGTATTGTTTGCATATCTCATTTGAACAATTAAAAAATATACATATACATATATATTTGGGTTATTTGGGTTGCACTTAAGAAGGATGAATAATACCATCAGGTGCTATCATCTGGTGATCACAGACTACCAGAGCTAAGACTATTTTTTTTTATTCTTCATCTCTTCTCTATAACTATAAATGCACTTACAGTGCCCGACACTGATAATTCTAATCAAAATGTAAGAGAGGTGAATAGCTGAATCAATATGTAGAAGAATGAATAAAAAGGCTATTCAGCTATTATTATTTCTCCCACAGCGACGTTATGAAGATGGTCGCATAGCCGACCGAAACGTCGCTGTGGGTTTGAATGCAATAAAGAAAAAATAATAATAGCTTCTTAGCCTTTTTATTCATCTTTCCTATATTAATTAAAATTTTGCACTCTTTTAATTTTTTTTTGATTAACTAAAAAAAAATTTACAATTTCTGTCTTTCATTTCATATTTTAACACAAGCACATTAATTTATTACTTCTTAAGTCTTTCCTTATTTTCTTTAAATATATATGTTGATATTTATATCAACGAATTGTCCAAATATGAATGCATTCACTTGATATAAAGGTATTATTGTGACATAAATGTAAGTCTGCAATTTTTGAATGATTTTTTATTCATCGCCCTAACAATTTTGATTATTTTCTTTTTATTACATTCTGATAAAATTTTTTTAGTAAAAAACAAAATGCAAATATCAAAAATTTCCTGCCTAGAAATTTTTTTAAGTTGTTTAAAATATTCCCAGTAAAATGTATTCATTTGAAGTAATGATCGTGATATTAAAATAAGGTTTTTTTTTTGCCCTGGGCCTTATCACAGAGATATCGCCGCTTGCATCACGTAGTGACGTATCTCAAAAAAATTAAAAATTGAGATACAACGGGTATGGCCGTGTCCTGGCGTTCTTTACATTATCACAAAGTGACGAATCTGTATTTTCATGTTTTTTCATATTATTTAGGTTTTGTGTATCTATACATTTAATATAACAACACGAACTATAAACAGCTCTCCTGAAAAATGATAGAAATTTAGATACGCCACTACGTGATTCAGGCGACGATATGTGCTAAGTGTCTGATGTTCTTTTCCTTCCCTAGCGATAAAAATTAATTTTAATCAACCGAAATAAGTATGGACACGGTCTAGGTAAATAGTTTCGCATGCCTTTAAAAAAGAAATGGTTTTTCACTATAAATAAAACATGAAATTATAATAATCTTATATATTTTTAGGTCTTCTGAATCTCCACCATCGAAAAACAGAGAATCTCCCAAGCAGGAAAGGAGAAGCGAGAGGTAGGTATTTTATTTATTATTTTATCTACTATTTAATGATTTTTTTACTTCCCATAAATTTCTAATTTTTTTCAAGTAAAACTTCTTTTCTTGCTGTTTGTTCTTTCAACTTTTAATTGCAATAAATAACCTTATTTTTGATTTTAGATCTCCGTCTTCATCATCATCAAAACAGAGCGATTATAATCAAAAAAAGGAAAGGAGGAAATTGGGTGAAAAGTAAGTTATACTCGATTTTTTTAATAACTCGATTGTAAAGGGCCCCGTTAACGATCAAGTCATTTGACAAATGGCGTGTTTGCTCATCTGCGGGGGTGTTTATGACAGAAATATGGATTCAGGGCTTGACATTTGTATGTGTACGGGCATGTTTATCAAACAAAACCTTATTCTACGTCATGCGCGCCAAGTGAAAACAAGGACTCACAGATAAAGAGTTTCTGTTATTTCAATATACCGAGATTTGCCGTAACTATGAAAAATTAAATATATGAACAAAAATAAGAGAAGTGCGGCACTGAAAAAAATAACAAATTTATTGAAAATGAGCCGTCCAACCATCACTGAGGAAGATGTGAAGAAATAAATTATGATACGGGATCTAGCTAGCGGAAAATGACAGTAGGCCACCATTCAAGTTTCATAATAATCCAAACATCTTAAGGCCACCATTCAAGATTCATAATAATCCAAACATCTTAAGGCCACCATTCAAGATTCATAATAATACAAACATCTTTCATGCGAGAACAAAGTAAAGTAAAAAAGTCCATACTTTCTGGTTCAGGGACTGATGAATTAAATGTACCTACACTATGGTACAGTGGGCTCCACAAGTGCCTGATCTGCTCGACAGTGGAGCCTTGAGCTTAGTCAACGATACCAATATTTTTGAAATAAATAAATCATCTTTATTTAATGCGAGGGGGAAAAGCTACTTTTAAGATAACACTTCATAAAGCTAAGCACTTTGGTAGCCTAAGCTCAAAGCTCCACTTTCGAGCGTATCAGGCACTTGTGGCCCCCACTGTATTATAAATAATTATTATTTCTTGATGACCAAGTGGAGGAAGAATCAGGAATTTGTACATTAACAGGACAAGAAGTAATAGTAGTTAATATATTTTATTATATTCATATTATTTCATGAGTATATATATGTCTTAATTTCGACCATTCTCTAGACCAACGTCTTTTCCTTTTTTTTTTTTTTTTTTTAATGCACTGTTGCCAGAAATGCGTCATTTACTGTGCTCACAATTCGCACCGAGTCGAAAATGAACCTAACTTGAAACGCATTTTTCTCAAACAAATTTGAACGTGTGCGATGGTGCTATATGTTTGAAAAATTTGACAAACATTTTTGATCGTTTACGGGGCTCTTAATCTTCTTCTTCTATCTTGGCCTTATTCATATGTGGGGTCGGCAAAATTAATTTATAAAGAAATGAGACCGAGAGAAAAGCAAGCCGACCCGTCTCAGGGCCTGACGCTTGATATGAAAAAGTTTAAAAAGGCTGACATAGGAAAGGAAGAAATGCCAGCCTTGGCTCGGGTAACTCGTGGTCGCCATCCACGTACTCACTAGAAGTGAGTCCCTGAGTGAATTATGAGACTCTTAATAATGTTGAAAAAATCAAAATCAATTCTTTATATTAATGGTTAAATATAATTTTTTTTTTTTTTTTTTTTAGATCTTCGTCAGAAAATAAAGAAAAAAAATATGATGCCGGGTCAAGCCAGCGGAAAGTAGGACACCATTCAAGTTCTTCTCATAATAAGGGTTTGACCCCCCAAGGTAGATTCAACGAAACTTTTCTAAAAAAAAAAAAGCTCATCTTCTGTTTCTGTTTATTTGGAAAATCTTTCCTTCATATTGATTTTATTTTTGTTTCATCTCTTTAAAAAAGTAATGATTTCTTCCTTTACTTATACCTTTTTATTTATCTTCTTTTTATCGAGACAAAATTCAAATTTATTTCTAAATAATTGAATTAGACAAGTGTGCAATTAGCTAAGCGGACTTTCCAATTTAAACTTTACTTCTAGCAAACAATTATTCCCTTGGCTTCTGGGAAAAGAAAGTGGTTACACACCCCTCTTAGTACAAGCACAAATACTGTATAAATATAACAATACTTGCTCTATATATTTCATATATAGAGTAAGAGAAAGTAAAAGTGGCCACGGAAGGACAATAAACAAAAGATGACTTTGTTGCGACTCAAGATTAAAGCAAGCTTTGAAAATTGACCTTGATTTTTAATAGAAAATGAATATAAAATTTTTAGAAAATATAAATATCAATAATTTTTCACAAACAAATAGGAATTTCCTGGTAACCGATGTGAAACATATTTATTTTAATATCAATGAAACCTAAGGTTCGAATCACTATAACTTGAAATATTTACTCTAAATTATATCATAACGATGATCTTAGTGCTATCCTTCAGCTAAAATGAGTAAATTAAAAAAAAAAAAAAAACAATCAACATCCTTGAAGGACAAGACCTAACAAATAAACATATCTAATTATTCTCTTCTTCCTGCATCATTTTTCTTTTTATTGTTTGTCTTTTGGCCCTTTTCTCCGCTTATCTAATTATGATTAACTTTTGGCATTATCTCTATTTGAATTTCGAAAATTCTATTTTGTATATAGAATATATGCATTCTTAAAACAATTTTTGTTTTAAATCTAGTGTTCAGAATCATTTTAATTTGATATTCGACCACTAAAATTTTATAATCATTGTAAATATAAGATAATAGATGGGAGAAGAAATCAAAAGGAATTGAAGAGATTTTCGTAAGTATTTCATATTTTGTTGGGTTATCTTAAGAGTTATTGCTGTTTCGAAAAAAAAAAAAAAATATTTATATTATTTGGAAATCATAGTTGCCGGTTACGATTACGGACCAGCCAGTGAAAACTGCAATAACTTAAGATCACCATAGATACATATGTATTATTAATGTGTTATAATAATTTATTAATTATTTTGGTGTTACTTTTGCCAGTTTCATCAGCTGATTTTTGAGATTCTATGGAGCCTAAAACCGACACACATTAGGTATGGTGGATTCTACTATGCATGTGTACAGTCGTGCCACAGGTGCCTTATGTGCTCGAGGGTGGAGTCTTAAGCTTAGGCAACCAAAATGCTTAGACTTGAAAGTAGCTTTTCCCCTTCAGTTGCATTAAAAAAAAAAGATGATTTATTTATTTCAAAAATATTGGAGCTGAAGGCTCCACTCTGGAGCACATCAGGCACTTGTGGCGCCGACTGCACTTTGAGTTAATATATACAGTGGACCAATAAAGAAATGGACATAAAATTTTTTAAAAGGTTTGGGATTTTTATTACTAGTTATTTATCGAAATTCCATGATCTGAAAAGTAAAAAATACATCTCGGACAAATTTATCTTTATCAAATTAAATGATCTATTTGTAGCCAGGAAAATTTAAAAAAATATACTTTATCAATTATTATGTACTTACTAGTATTTTGTGTTTTTTAAGAAGCTACGACACAACCCACATAGACATTAAATAATATAATTGGGCTTCCAATCAGTTGAAATAGAAAGTCTAAATGTCTTCAGATGTCGAAAAAATTTAAACCACTTTTGATTTTTTTCAATGAAAACGTGGTTTTTATTTTTTGCTGAATATCAATTATATTAAAATATTAATTTTCAAATTTCTGGCTTGAATTTCATTACACTCTACACTTTGTTTTCTTACTTCTTTGGCTTATTTAAAGCCTTAGAGGAAGAAGGCTGTTAAATGGATGACTTTGCTGATCCTCGTGTAGGGAAAGAACTCAGCTTGGGAACTTCTCACACAGCAAGGAATTCGCGTGAAAGAATTTAATTGACAAAATAAAATTAAAAGGTCTTCTTCTCGGTCCTTTGTTTTTTGAAGAAGCCTGGTAAAATTAAAGAGTAGAATTTCGTGTTTTACCCTTAATTAACCATCATGAATTGATTTGATGTTTTCACAAATTTTCAGTTCGAATTCCTGGCTTGAATTCTATTACACTCTACAGTACCTACTACACATTAGAGATATAGGGGGTGAAATTATCTCCCCAGTTACTTTACCAATGTTGAATAATTTTTTGTGCCAAATGGGACACAAATCGAGTTGTGTGGCAATTTCAGATCCGAAATTCAGTTTATCCTATTAGCCACTGGCCACTTTATGAGTTTGAATGAAACGAATTGGAATTTCTCCTGGGTGGGTTCAATTCTTTGCTGATACACTGTATATAATACTTTATTTTTTCTTTAATTTATCATGGGATTATCACTGCTTTTATTAATCAATAGGAAATTGCGTCTCTTAAAATTAATCAGTCTACAATAAAATAAATAAAATATTGAAACGTTGACCATTATTATGGTTATACCATGGTATACTAATTTCTAATACATAAAAAAAAACTATTATTAAATAAAACAAAAATGAGCCGATTAAGCAATTCTGAGTTATTGTTCAAATAAGCAAAAAAAGACAAAAATGTATATAACTCAATGATGGCTCTTTTGGGATAGGAAGCAGAATCCCCTCCCCAGTATATTTTGGGATAGGAAGCAGAATCCCCTCCCCAGTATATTTTGGGATAGGAAGCAGAATCCCCTCCCCAGTATAATCTTAATAAAGTTACTCTATGGAGTAACCAAAACTTTTGAATCTCTAATATGATGACGATGATAACATGATTGAAGAGAAAAACTCAAAAATAACACCAACAAGTCGCTGAACAAAAATATCATGATGAAACAAAAATAAAAAAAACAACCAGACATTCAGAAATATATACTCACAAATAATATATGAAATTTGAAAATAAAGTATTCATAATAAAAGAGAGCTAAACAAACTTAAAAAAAAAAAAAAAAAAAACTATAAAAAGAAAATAAAAGAAAAAAATATATATTAACAATTAAAATAATAAATATACTTTTTATAATATATAGGTCTACATAATTTATACTCTGAATTCAAGAGAAATTGAATGAACAAAAAATGAATCGAAATTTGCTCTATGGTGCTTAAGAAAAAGCTAAATATCAAGGAATTTACAATTATAATAATCCACTTCAAGAAAAAAGTTGAAATTATACCATCAAGATATTTTGAATTTAAAAAAAAAAGATGGAAAACAAAAATAAAATAAATATTAAACTGAAACGAATGAAAAATGAATTAATTATATAAAAAATATCTTGGGAAAAATAATAAATAAAAAAATCTCGACATTGAAAATTTTTGACATGATCGCAATACTTTCTCACTATATATTACATATATAGGTAAGGGAAAGTAAAATTACAAAAAAAAATATTTAATAAATAAATAAATAACAATATTATCAATAAATAATATTATTAAAAAAGCAAAGATTATGAAAAACAAATATATTAAAAATAAATAAATAAAATATATAAATATATTATTAATATAATAACAAATGAAATCACGAAAAAAATAAATAACAATTACTACTATATTAATTGAAAAAAATGAAATTATTATAACAAGAAGAAATTGAATTTACAACTGTGATCAAAAAATAGTAAGACTTTTCAATTTTCAGTTATCTTCAACTATCGCGGTATTGTCCGCAATGAATTCCTTCCGCATGGCCAAACTGAAAATAAGGAATATTATTTGGGCGTTATGCGTCGTTGTGTGAAGAAATTCGCCTCAAGAGGCGAAACAACTCTTGGTTTTTTCATCACGTTAATGCGCCATCTCACACACAGATTTGGTTGTTCGCGATTTTTTTCCATCATATCATTCCGCAACAGCCCTATTCATCTGATTTGGCTCCGTCTGACTACTGACTGTACCGAAACTCAAAAAAACCACCTCGTGGTTATCGTTTTGACTCGATTGAGCAAATAAAAGGGTGGTAAAAATGAGAAATGCAGCTAAGGTTATTTCTTTATTTGGTTAATTCACACAGCTGACGTTTCGGTTCCGTGTTTGAACCATCTTCAGAGCTGGCGAAAAGTCATTATGAAAGTGTCATAGTGGATTTTATACATTGTTGAAAAATTCTTATATCATCATTTTATGTACCTGGTCGTCTCACTGTATATATATATATATATATTTATATAAGAATTTTTCAACAATGTATAAAATCCATTATGACACTTTCATAATGACTTTTCGCCAGCTCTGAAGATGGTTCAAACACGGAACCGAAACGACAGCTGTGTGAATTAACCAAATAGAGAAATAACCTTAGCTGCATTTCTCAATTTTACCCTATTATTAATATAACAACTCAGCTATAAATTGTTTATGCAAAAGCGGTATCGAAGAAGGTGCTCAAGCCGGAATGGCTTGAAATCGAGTATAACAAATGTTTCGAAGATTGGAAGAAGCGTTGGTATAAGTGTATTTGTTCCGGAGTACTTTGAAGGAGATGGAATTAATTTTGGAGAATGATATATATATATATATCGTTTTAATTGGATTTGAATTTATAAGAAGATGAAATACAAAAATAAAATAAATATTAAACTGAATAAAAAATGAATGAATTATATAAAAAAATATTTTTAAAAATAATAAATAATAATTATAAAAATGCAAAAAATTTTCTATATAATATTAAAAATAAATCAATAACAATTTTATTAAAAAGACAAAGAATATGAAAAGCAAATATTATTTAAAAATAAATAAAATATATAATTATTATTATGTCAATAAGATATTTCGAATTTATAAAAAATTAAACTGAATGAAAAATGAATCTCTATATAATTAATTATATAAAAAAAAATAAATAATTATAAAAATACAAAAAAAATATATATAAATAAATAATAATTATAAAAGCAAATAATAAGAAACACAGAAATATATTAAAAATAAATGAATAAAATATATAATTATTATATCAATAAGGTATTTTGAAATTATAAAAAGATGAAAAATGAATTAATTTGATAAAAAAACATCTTCAAAAATAATAAATAATAATTATAAAAATACAAAAAAAAATAAATAACAATATATATGAAAAACAGAAATTATTAAAAATAAATAAATAAAATATATATAAATATTAATAAATATCAATTAACTATTGAAATAATTAAAAAAAAAGGAAATTATTATACCAAGAAGAAATTGAATTTATTAGAAGATGAAAAAATAAAATTTGAACTCTATAGTGAAGACACGTGAAAACTCAAAAGAAGAGGAAATAAAAAAATAGACGATGAATCTAAAGGAAGAACAAAGGAATCATTTGGCAGTACAAGAAGTTTTATTTACCAAAATGAATGTTTTCAAAATTTTTATTTCGTTTTATAAACATTTTTGAATTTAAATTTCATTTTTTTTTTAATTTAAAACAAATTATTTTTTTTAAACATTTCTTGAACTGTCCTTTTATATAGATATTAAGTTAATCCTAGAAAGCACCTTGAAACTCTCATTATATTTTATATAATATATTTATTATTTAATTTTTGTATATTTATATTTAATTAAAATAATATATTTAATATTTTTCATATATGCCAGTATATCAAAAACACAGATATATTAATTTAAATATATCTAATCTATCTTAATTTCTTTTTATTTTCAAAAGAATACAATTTAGATGCAAAAACAAAAATATATTTTTATCCAAAATAATATCGTAGCTTTTAACTTATTATAAATTTTTATTACATATTACTTATAAAAGAAATTGATTCCTCAGACAGAAACTAGAAAAAGGTCTAAAAATGCATTGTTATATGTATATTGAAAGTAATATACAATAAAACAATTTTACCTTTTTATATATATATTAATAAAAAATTTTTACAAAAATTAGTTTAATATAAAAAATTCCCCAAATAAAAAAAAGAAAAATTAATAAACGGGATGTTAAATTGCAAAAGCAAATATATGCAATAAAATTTGATTTTAACTAATTTAAATTATAAATAATAATTTTAATTATTTTAAAAAAAAACTACACTCAAAATGAAATTAAACAAATAAATTTCCTCTGTTGAAAATAACTTTTTTTATAGAGAGAAGAATAAATAAACAGTCGTTTCTCAAAAACTCATTATATTTTCAAAAATAGGGTTTCATTTAAAAAAAAATAAAAGAAAATGCCTTCTAGGATTAAGAAACCAAATAAAATATTACAATTTTAACATAGATATATAAATTTCAACGCATGAAAAAATTTTAATTTGACCCATGTGTCAATTTCTGCGTTTGTTCATATTACTATTTTAATTTTTTTTTAAATATTTAATTATTGATAATTAAATTTTTAATTTTATTTAATCTTTAGATTCCTCATTCCTAAATTGTATATTCAATTGACTTGGAAAAACAAAAAATACAAATAAATTTGTTAAATGACAATAATAAAAAACAAGTCATTTTTTCCGAAAGAAAAATACTTAAATATATGTATATGTATTTTTTACATATACGTATATTTATTTATCTATCAATATTATATTAAGATAAAAGGTATTTTAGAAAATTGAATTATTTTTTTCCTTAAAAGCTTAAAATTAAGCCCTTCTCTTATTACTATTTTATCACTTCTTGATCACTATTACAAAATTTATTTATTTATTTTAATGAATACACATTTTTTCTGATTAATTTGTTAATTTATTTTAAAATCTATGAGTGAAACTTTGTTGAAGTTTGCTGCCTAACTTATTCTTACGTCGGGCAGCCACCTTTATTTAATTCAGTAGCTTTATTTTATTATTGTAAAATGATTTTTTATAATAATATAAACACAATTAAGCAGAAAATATGTGCAAGTGATAGTGATGAAATTTCTTAAAATGTTTCTTTTTTATGTTTTCTCCATTTTTCTCATATTTACTTGTAAAATAAAAAGGATAGGCAGGCATCATTAAAGGATTTTCTGAGAGCTTTTCGGGATTATTTTTTTTTTTTTTTTTTTTTTTTATTTATTATAGTCCATGTACTGATTATTTTTCAGTCTAATATTAAAAAGACATGATATTGGTTTATATGTGTAAAACTTAATTTTGCCCGTCCATTATGCGCATTTGAAATGGTTTCGGTTCAGGAAAAGAACTATTATCAAATTACAAATGAATTAAATGAATGAAACTACAAATTAATACAAACACGAATACACACAACCGACCTTCCTTCAGATCTCAGAGATAAACTCAAACCTCTGAGGCACCCACAAAACACACCACCAACTTGGGAAGTAGGCATATTGAGGCCCTGTAGTCAACCTAAACTAAACAAAAACACGATTACACACAACCGACCTTCCTCCAGATTTCAAAGACAAATCCAAACCTCTGAGACATCCACCAAACAGATCTAGGGACCAGCAAGACTGCGACCTCCTAACTAAGATTGTCCGTGTTAATGACTGTTTTTCTCCTTTATTGAGAATGTGTGATTTTGTATAACATAAAATTTGTAATTTCAGGCCTTGGTAATGGTTCTTTTCCTGACAAATAAAAAACAAACTACCAATATCATGTATTTTTAATTAACCAGCGTTACACGTAATCTTGTGAGAAGCTCTCAGAAAATCATTTAATTTCCTTGTTTGGTTTTTGCTTTTTGATAGGCAACAATAATATTAATTTATCAATATTTCAATTATTTTATATAATAGATCACAAATTCCTTAATACTTAATTTAAGTATTAGAAAAAAAATATTCTTTTTCTTGTCTATCTTTTTTAAATATAAAAGCCAAAACTTAATGTTTTATGACTGTGGAGGTTTAATCAGGACCCGAAGGAACTTATTTAATTTCCTGACTGCAAAGTTCCTCCGGATCCTGATTAAAAGCCAACAACTTTAATTCAGTATTTCTTAGCTTATAACTATGAAAATAAGAAGATCTTTTAAAAAGAATTTGTAATAATGGTCATTTTATTTTAATTTTAACATGAAACACCAAATTTCGTTGTTATATGGTTTATATGTTCCAGAAAAAACCGTGTACCTTTAACTATCTCTTCGTAGGCCATCTAAAATTTATCTCTAATTTGTTTGTAGATGGCCGTAAGGAAAATCAATCTAATTTTAAGGACTGTCGGCCAAAAATAAATACTTTTGCGTATAATACGCAACGCACATCATCTACAAACAATATAGAGATAAATTTTGCATGGCCTTCGAAGTGGAGATAGTTAAAGGTTAAACTTTTTACACGGTTTTTTCTGGTAAATATGAACCATGTAAAAACGAAATTTGGTGTTTATAATAAGAAAATTTTGAGACGTCTTCAGTTTTTGCTTGAGAGGGGAATAAATTATATATCTATTCTTACAACTTTCTAAAAACATTGTAGCTTTTTAACAAAGTTTCTCGCATTTATATAAATGGAGATAACTGGGATCTGAATCGAATTTCTACTGTTTTTATTTCTTTAAATAACTCTGAATTAAAGTATTCCTTAATAGGATATAAATATTTAAAAGCCAAAAGTTTTTCTTGAACTATTAATGTTTATAATATAAAATTTTTTTATATTTAATTATTTTAGATTTATTGAAACAATAAATAATTAAAAAATATTTTTTATTTATTGTTTTTATTTTTTGCAAGAAAGTAATTTTAACACTCTCATTTATTAATAGTATTTTAATTTTTTTTTTTAGAATCACATTTGTCTACATTAACAAGCTTACCAATAATTGCGTCAACCTCGACTACATCTACAACAACACAACCAGTAACATCGCTCTTAAACGCCCAAACTTTTCTGCCAAATATACCATTATCATCTATCCTTCCAAATAATTCAGTTATTAACTTAATTCCTTTTGGGCAAACAACAGCTTCAGGGTGCACAGGTATTTTTATATTTTTAATATATTTTATTATATAATTCGAAGAGAAGTTGATGTTGATGTTATGGAATGGAAAAGAATAAGTACAGGTGCAGCAAATGAAGAGAGCCTTTGGATGCCAAATGCCGAAAAGGAGACGTTTCGGACAAAATTTTATTTGTCCATCTTCAGTCCTCAATGACAACTTTGTGCCTAATTAATTTATAAGCCAACGAGGACTGAGGATGGACAAATAAAATTTTGTCCGAAACGTCTCCTTTTCGGCATTTGGCATCGGCTCTCTTCATTTGCTGCACCTGTACTTATTCTTTTCCATTCCATATTTTATTATAATTTATATAATCCGAAATTGCTGTTGATATTACAAGTTGGGAAAGAGCAAGTATAGGAGCAGCAAAGAAAATAAAGCCTTTGTATGCCAAATGCCAAAGGAGATGTTTCGGACAAAATTCATTCCATCCTCAGTCCTTGTAGGCCTTTCTTTTCTTTTTGTAATGGGTGCATAAGGCCCAAAGACCTATAATGACCAATAGTAACATGCAGCCAGAAAGAAAATAGTTAAAGATTGTAGGTTTTGGGGAAGATAGACGCAGGGAGCTTGTTCCAATCACGGGAGGTTATGGGGACAAAGGAAGATTGGAATTGACTAGGTCTTATTAAAACGAATTGACGAATTAACCAAACACACAAATAATGTAATAGATGACGTTCTAAACTTGGATACACTAGTCTAAGAAAAAGATAATGAAATTCTTGAGTTAAATAAAAAAGTTGAGTGTCTTTTGTGCATCATTAACAATTACGACTTTGTGCCTAAAATAAATACAAGCCCAGGACTGAGGATGGACGAATTTGGCATTTGGCTTACAAAGGCTTTCTTTTCTTTGCTGGTCCTGTACTTGCTCTTTCCCAACTTGTAGGTAGTTTTTGAGTGTCCCAGTGGGGATCAAATGGGAGATTTGCACATTGTGGAGTCGGTACAGTCGGTAGTCTTGGGTATTAAGGCGTTAAAATCGGGGAAGGCTTCGGGAGAAGATCAAATTAATAGTGAACTCTTAAAATTTGTAGTGGATAGTGTTTCCAAATTTTTGTGTTTTCTATTTAATAGGTGTTTACAGGAGTAGTAGTAGTGTTTTAGTAGTCCTAGTTGGATGATTAGAGAGTTAGTTAGGTTGGGCTAGTTTATTAGAAAGGAGGGATGGGCAAAATCGAGGCTAATGTTTAAGACGTATCAAGGTATTAGGAGTTGGGAGAAGATAACAAGTAGATTTCGCGAACCAAATTATTATAGTAGGGTTGATCATAGGAGGAAAATTCAGAAGCCAAGATTCTTGAAGAATGTAGGTTTGCATTCGTTTGTAGTATCTGGAATTGATTTGTGGAACGGTTTGTCTGTCAATACTTGGGATTATAGTCATCTGCCCCTATGATTAAATCTATATTAAATTTTGTCAAGTCCTAATGTGCTAGTTGTGAGAAATTTTTATTTAGTTCTTGATCGCAGAGAATAATTCAGGTAGAGAGGTCATATCATCCTTGTTAAGGTTTTGGCCAGGTTATCCTTAACAGCCTAAGGCGAATGTCGGGATGGCTAATGCGACGTTTACTCCTGACTTGCGCGAATTTTTGATAATTGTTTTTTATTTCTTTCGATGGAAATGCATGGAACATGTTGATTGTTAATGGGCATAGATTTCTATTTTTTTTTCCTTTTGTTTTGTTGTATTTGTTATTGTATTTAAATTTGTATTGTGTTTGTTGGACCTAGCCACCGAGGACTGGTGCCTCTAAGCGGGTCGTAATGAATTTATTTATTTATAATTTTTTCTAATAAGGCCATTTTTTTGAACTAAACAAGAACATTTTTTGGTTAGTAGTTTACTCATACTGACTCTAATCTATAACTTTATTAATAGTAAACTTGAATTTAATATAACAAATGGGTATTAATAAAAATATATTTTTATTTTCAGTGCCTCTTTTTATACCATCGTTTGTAAATCCATCAGCGATGTCTTCAGAAATAAATAATTCCCATATTCAAAGAGGAATGGGGAATTCTCGTGCAAGAGGTTATCGAAACCCAAATAGAGAACATTCAACGCCATACTATGTTCCTTCTAGAGGAAGAGGCCGAGGTTCTTATTATAATCGTCCACCTCGAACCAGTACATATAGATATCGGCCGAGATCACGCCCTCAAACAACTAGGTAAAACCAGTAACATAATCATTAACCCGAAGCCTATTCACGCGCTGGGGTGTAAATGTTTATATAGACCTACCCTAATTTTTGGTTAAGTGGGGGTCTGACAGTTAAAACTAATTAACTTACAATGTTAATTGGCTTTTTTTTAAAATTCGAAAAATAAAAATAAATTTAAAAATACATGACTTACAAAAATATAATTCTAAGTTTTTTTTAGGAGAATTCAAGAAGAGATTGAATTTTTAATGAACGAAGACTACAATGAAGAAGATTACAATGACGATTTAAATTTGGAAGATGTTGAAGACCCAATTTATCAAGAAGGTAAATAAAAAAAATATACATTTTCTTATTTAAATAAAGATTTTTTGTTTTCGATATCTCCAAAAATTGCAGTAACACATGATAGGACATCTGTTGCCAAGAGAATGGTACTCGTCAAAAGGATTATTTTAGGGAATTCGCAAAGTTTTTTGATGGTTTTTTATATACTATTTAATTGTAGGCGAATAAAAAATGTCGTAATGAGGGATTTGGAAATTCGATCTTTAGTCGGGTAGAGGCTCCACCTAGAGAGGTGTTCGTTCGTTCTGTAATAATCCGAGATTAGAGATGATTATTCTACTCTCACATTCGACCCGGCTTTGGGATATCCATTTCTTCACTTCCTTCCATCTAATAATTCACCCTCTCTTCACTTCACTCCACATCTTCACATCTCACCTTGTTATTTAATATCTTTGTTAATAAAACCAATTAAAAATATCCAAGCTTATTATTTACCCTCAAAAGTTCCCACACACCCCCTTCGGCAATACAACAACTCGACCAGTGCTCAAACCACTTTTGGGCACTACAGTTCTATTTTCATTAAAATCGGGGGGGATATTTTCGTGATTTGAAGAAAGACAGAATTTTCATTATTTCGGAAGCTATTTTATCTCCCAACATCTAAATCACTTGATTGAAATCTTGCATTTTTTTCTAATCTCTTCTCTATATATATATATATATATATATTTTTTTTTTTTTGTTAAAGATGATTTTGATGATGATGATGAAGAGAGTTACGAAAATTACTCACACCCACACACTCAAGTAAGTATTTTCTTTATACTTTTGTAGTATTATAAAAAAAAATCTCGCATATTAAATTTGACGTTTGATTAGAAAATCATTTAGAGAACGCCTGTAAGTGAATGATTCTCAAAAGAGAATCAAGACAGAATTAATACTTTTGTCTCCTTAAATCGGGGCAATTTAAAGCTATATTAGGATAAAAATTTGTTTAATATTGATGTTTTTTGTGATAAATACAAGAAAATAACAAATAAAATTCCATTATTATTTTTTATCAATGATCTCAATAATTTTTTCTCCTTAATTATTATTATTATTTTTTTCTTATGTTTAATTGAAATCGATTAATTTAAAATGATTATTTTTCTGTTGGTCCCAATAATAGAGGACGTTCTATTATTGGGTCGGAACAGAATCGGGACAGAGGGTGGCTACATTCTATAATAAAAGACTTTAGAGAAAAAAATTTTATGTCCGTACAATTAAAATTTTTTATTTATTTTTCATAGCAACGGTCCAGGTCGCCGAGAAGATTTCAAAGAAATATTCGAGCTCGAAGACCTCGCGGAACATTCCGAGGCTCCTCTTCGAGGCAGGGGCAGGAGGGGCCGTCACGAGTGACGGCCCGCAGCCTCAATTATCGGATGAGACGGCCCAACAGCGCTTGTAAGTGATCTTGGTATATTGTTTCTATTTAAATTTTGTATAATAGATTGTTTTACATAAGGCCACATAAATTTATCTTAAATAAAAAAAGAGAAAAAAAGTCAGATCAAATGTGTGGCAAATAGCCTTTGTCACTCCATGCGTCATAAAGCATTCAGGTATAATAATAATAATAATAAGTGATATTTTAGGGCGTTTCGGGTATTGTCTTTATTTGAAAAACAGATTCAAACCACTATTGTTGATACAGAGTTATAATGATAAAATGTTTACAAATAGTTAAATGCTAATCCCAGAAAAGGAATAGCTTCTAGTAAATAGGTTTAAACGAATTTAATTAATTAGTAATAAATAGTAATATCTCCCTGTGATTATTTCGATTTCAGAATATTTAAAAAAAATTTTTTTATTTTATTTATTACATCTTAGCTGTACAACAGGAAAAAATCCCCAATAAAAAATTAGGACGTTGTAAGAGACCAGTGGCGGTCCCAGGACTTGGTGAAGGGGGAGGGGCCCAAATTTTTTTTTTATTTCATTTAAAAAATTGAAATACACAGTAAATAAATTTTATAACATTGAATAATAAAAAACATTCTGGCAAATTTATAATTTTTTGTTTAGTTTTAAAATATTAAATAAAACTTGAATTTTTGTCGGTCCAATGGGGGGGGGGGGGCCTCTGCCCCCCTGGGACCGCTAGTGTAAGAGATCATTGACCAAAATATGTGTTGGGAGTTTACTTCTTTATAGAGCTGGTTCTTCTAGCAAGAATTTTATAAAAAAATAAAAGATATTTTCTTATTTTCAGAAGTTTTATTGAAAAGATGACCGTTGTGCATAATCAACTGCCAGTTTCGGTCTATCTGAGAGACCATCATCACATCTGCAAAACTAACATTAACAACATAAGTCATCACAAGCCAATCAAAAATTTTTTTCAAAACAATTTATATATATCTATATATAGAGATTATAAGAAAAATTTATTATAAAAAAATCTGTTTGTGTTTCATCCAACTTATTGTACAGACAATTGAATTAATTCCTTTTTAACATTTATATAGATATATAAGTATATAATTTGTTTTCAAAAAAAATTTTAATTGGCTTGTGATGAGATGACACATGTTGTGAATGCTCGTTTTGCCGATCTGATGATGTTCTCACAGATAGACCGAAACTGGTAATTGATTGTGCACACCGGTCATCTTTAAAATCCTGAAAATAAGAAAATATTTTTTTATAAAAATTCCATGGTGGCTACAGACCTGGAAAACCTTAAAAACCTGGGAATTTAATGGGACCAGGAATTATCATGGAAATATCAGGAAATTTTGAAAAGTATCAGGGAAATAAATTTATTGCGTCTTCTAAAGCTATGTCAAATTAGTTTTTTAAATTGTTTTTGCTTTGTGACAATTTTCCCGACACTAAAAAAATGTAGTATTGTCCATCACAAGATTTTCTTGGCTCAAGAAATTCGTTGAAACAAATTTATTTTTTTATTGATATTAATCATTAATTTTCTTTAAAAAGAACATTAATTTTTTTGTTATTAAACAAAAAAATTACTTTACTTGAAGTAAATAAAATTAATTTCAAACAATTTTTTGAAACAAGATTATATATGATTATATATCCTTAAGAATTTTCAATATATCTGTTTGTATCAAGAAAATTTTCATAAGAAAAGTATTTTTATTCTCAATGACAGATATCAGTGATTGAGTAAAAAGTTACTCGACTCATCATCGATATTTTTTGGACTCATTAACATAAAAAAAGGTTCATTATTCAATCATTGATTGAAAAAATAAATTTGTTAATGCTTAAAAGATACAAGTAAAATTTTTGGCTGCTTCATTTGTTGAGAAAAAGATAAAAAAAGACAACTTTTGATAACTTTAGACATATTAATTACATGAATCATGAAAAAATAGAAAAATTTCTCTGGAAAACCTGGAATTATCAGGGAAATTTCAATTCATTTCTCTGTGGCCACCCTATATACAAGAAAAAAAAAAAATATATATATATATAT